>JAHHFK020001078.1:0-37592 GCA_024533555.2 Aedes koreicus
AGTGGACTGAGGACCTTTGAATTGCCAATTCTGCTTGAGTTTTTCTTATTTAATATATTTCTACGAAAAAAAGGTAATTAAATTCAATTATGTGAGCGATTTAACTTATTACTAAAGTTAATTCGTGTTGGACACGGCTGGAAATTTCCGTCGTCTAGTGGCGACCATCCAAGGCTCTGTCGTGGTGCGAGTCGAATTCCGTCTAAGGATCATCGAGACCCGTGTGTACCGTGAAGGCCCGCCTCTAGAAGGTAGTCAATCGGAGAAGTAAGTGAAGTCGCCAAAACCAGTGTAGCGAAGAATCTGCCATTGGTAGCCAAAGCCGAAGGTAAGGTTCCTCTCCGTAAATTTTTGTATGAACCGGAGCAATCCGAGAGCGCGTGTCGTCAAATGCACGCTGTGAACCCGATCCAAACCGAAGGATAGAGGCTTCACCGACCCCCGCTCGGTGAAACGGATAGGTACGCGAAGCCGGGTCGTGTTGGGTACGTGTGCCTTTATTCATAAGGGCGGATCGCCCCGGGAATAGAGACGGCGTTTATAGGCCACCATTGGTCTCGCAGAACAAAATCGGAAGCTAATTCGGCCGTAATACACACACGTGTCATTCCATCGTTGCGCCCAAATCGTTGCACCACCGCCATCTTCGTGTAGCCATTGCACCACCGCCATCATCGATCTCCATTCGAACAAGCCGCAACAGGGTCGTCAAAGTTCCAACGGGCCCCATCAGTCATCTGGTCATCCAAAAAACCTGCGCAGGTACGTTTTAGAGCTAAGTTACTAGGCCATGTTTGCTCTTGTTTTTTCCGTTTTCGTCGAAACCGTCCAACACGAATAAACAGCGCTACAAATCAAAATGAATTCGATTTAGTTAAATTTAGTTGTGTTTAACGTCAGTTACTTTGAATAAACGACTCACTAATTTCGGGAGCTAAATTCGTTGTTTACTCAATTGGGTAGAAATTCTTCTGCAGTCCCTAAAATACGTCCGCTGATGAAAGGGGGGGAGGGTTGAGTTTTAGTTTGCGTTACAGAAATTTTGCCAACTTTCCCATTAACCGTTCAAGACTTTTCCCTGAGCCAAAAGTCGGGCAAATAAAACGTGACCGGTAATCTCTCTTCGAGAGTTAGAAAACTCGGAATTCGTGAACGGTTACAAGGCATGGAAACATGTTTGATTTTTGCATTGAGCAGCCAATATGACCCTTAAACCGTAATCCTCCAAGGCATCTCTTCATTCACATCTAGAAATGGAATATAGGAGCGGTAGTCAACATTAAACACTCCGTGGTCAAAAAATTTACTTTTTATTTCATAAGTAGACATACGTTATACTTTTTATAGCATAAAAAAATTTAACATTAATAGTATAAAATATAGTATTAATAGTATAAAAATAGTAAACACTATTTTTATATCGAATTGACGCACCTCAATGCTCAATATTGCTAAAAATTTGCACATGAGCTAATTTAACATTAAGATGAGCGCAGCTCGAAGTAAGACGTGAACAATTTTTGACATTTTCCTCGCTTTGCTTTTAATTTAATTTGAAGTTTATACAAATCTCGAGTACTTTTTCAAACAGACGTATCTGATTTTGTAAACAAAGAGGGGAGGTAAGATTCAAACGTTAAATTCTTGAAACCCTTAGCATTTTCATGCAAACTAGGGCCACCAACACAAGGAATAAAATTTCCCTAACATAATGGTGATGCTTCTTTCCGTGAGGGTGCTGACAATTTTGAAATATTTACGTTTGGATCTTACTTCACCTCTTTGTTTACAAAATCAGACACGTCTGTTTGAACAAGCACTTGAGAAATATATTATGAATTTGTGGTCTTCAAACGACTCTTCAAGTGTAGAAAAGTGTAGATCTTACTCAATGGTCAAGACAGCCATTACGTTCATTTTTCTCCGGAGTAAATCCGTAGTGCACGCCTAGCTGCTCTGCAAGGCTGGGGGGCGAACGAAAGCGAGCAAAAAATAAATATATTAGCTTCTTGGTAGTGTTTTGGACATATTTTTGCGGATTTGGTTATAGAAGCAAATCAGCTGCTTTTGCTCCTCTGCGAGGCTTCCGCCAGTTGTGGAAAAGACGAATAACCAAAATTCATACGGCTATGTGTCAGAAGGGTTATGAATTCATCATGAAGTAAAGTTTGTTTCATGATCTAAGAGTCTGATTTGAGAAGCGATCGGACCGGTTTTGGATGATATTAACTGTGGCTACGACTCGGGACGTCTTTGAATTCTGGGTGAGCTCATTCCTTTTTATACCTTTGTATATCATTGCCAAAGTATCTATGTGCAAGGTTTATTATTTCACTTATTACGTAGAGGTGAATCCGTACTCTGCATTAGCTGATACTTATCGAGTTGATTCGTTTGTAAATTTTGTTTTTAGAGCTGTGGTCGCTGATATCTATTTATATCCATTTAATTTGATACAAATTTTCACATTTGTAGAATTAATAGTGATCTGTACAGTAAAAATCAGATTATTTGATTAGATTTGATTTGATTTTATTAGATTAGGCCAGATTAGATCCCAATTTTTCTTCTAGGCTTTAGGATTACATCCTGACCAGGAGAACAAAATCAACATCAGATCCATCAATCTTGGATAAATAATTTGAACCAAGCTTAATCAAACATATACAGCTTCCACAGAAGATAAATAACATTCCTTCAGCTTATGCTGGCTGAACCAGCATTTATCATCATTCGTATATTGTAAAGGATTATTTGTTTAAATTTATTCTTGAGAGACAAAAAAAAAACAAAATTGCCAACTTGTAAATGAAATTTGTTTTGTTGGCAATGCGGAGATTAGTCAGTGAGTAAACATATTTTTAGTGAAACAGACTTCTTGCTTCTACCAGATTATTTCGCGAATGCATTATTTGGAATTGTTGTACAATGTTTTAAAAATTGCTACCTTAGTATACTGCTTATTCTATGTCGTTGGAAATCAATTAATACTAAAGTCCCAACCATTTGAAGAAAAATGGATCATCACTTAACCTTTTTAGACTAGATGCTCCCAACGACCGTTTTAAATAAATTTTGCTCTGTTCACCAAACAGGGCCTTTTGTTTAACTATTCTCTCCGACAATTCGTTTCCCTTTTCCTTTTGGTATCTACTGAAGGCTACGTCGGTTTCCCGTGTCTTTTTAAGGTAGATACCAAATCCTCCCTATCTCCAACGGTTGCATGGACCTGGCTAGGTGAGCGATCGAGGAGCCTCTTCGTGGAGATTATTGCGTGAAGAGAGCTATTAGAATTTGGTTCCGTTTCATGGTGACATGCAATGTCTTCAACGAATTATTCCTCATCGTAGCTCCATCCACGAGGTGTTCAAACGTCATTGCTTATGCTAATGCTAATGCTAATGATCTCAATTTGACATTAAGATTCTTGCTTGACTGGTGTGATTCTGGACATTTTTCAAAACCATGGACAGATCTATGTAGAGGGTACGGGACGGGTTTTAAGCAGTTTATTCAGCACCTGGGACATTTGATGAAGCTGTATGTAATCTATAACACTAGTTTACAAAATAAATCAAAAGTAATGAACTTTATAATTCGACTTATGTTTCTAATGTAAAATTTTATGCAGAATTATAAAAATTCCCTCAAAAAAAAAAAAATAAAGTAGAACAGTTTTCGAGATATGGATGGAAGTTGATTTATTAATAAATGAACAAAATTACATATACTTAAAATGGAATATCTCCAACGCCCTCCAATCACAAATATTGTGTCATCAAATTAAGCAAAATTAAATGTTACACTGATCTTCTGAACATTGCAATATTCAAGGAGTAATAGTTTCGACGCTATTTATAAGTATATATAATTGAATGCGATTTTTTTTTTGAGTTTGTAAAAAAATTGTGCTAAACATATTATTAATACCAGAATAACGTCAACAAAAAAAATGCAGCATGCATTACTTGAAGCCAAAAACAAAACGAAGAAAATTAGGGCTCAATGGTGAAAATCGGATGAAAAATAAGGAAGTTGTGCTGGTTTTTGGAAAAAGTGTAGAAATACGGGAAAACATAAATTCGAAAGTAATAATTGGTTTTTTTATGCTCTGAACACTGCATGCTGTGCGTTTGACTGTCAGCTTTCTTTTGTTTACTTGTTTGTGCGGTTCAAATTCTGCGTTTTCAAAATGTCGCGTATTGAAAAGGAAGTGGAAATTAAGGTTCTGGCACATGGCTAAGTGAGAAGGGTATTACTTTGCGAAAATTGGCAAAGCGGTTTGAAATTCATCATGCGAGTGTTAAAACCATCATTAATAAGTTTGGGTAACACTATTATTTGGATGAGCTACCAGGAAGAGGCAGAAAACCCGGTTCTTCCAACCCGAAACTGGAGCAGAAAGTGGTATCTCTAATCATGAAGAACAAATCAATGTCAATACGTGATTTGGCCAAAAAAACAGGAACGAGTGTCGGAATGATCCAGCGTATCAAGAGGCGAAACCACCTGAAGACCTACAAGAAGCAGAAAATCTCGAAACAAAGTGCAGAACAGAAGAAGCGAGCAGCAACAAGGGCCCGGAAATTGTATTCGCGTCTTTTGCAGCGTCCGGATGCATGCGTTTTGATGGACGATGAGACCTATGTAAAGGAGGACTCAAAAACCCTTCCAGGTCCACAATACTTTACTGCCGTCGTTGGGGAGGATGTGAGCGATGCGGACAGGTCGATTCAAGTGGAGAAATTCGGTCGAATGGTACTGGTATGGCAAGCAATATGTTCCTGTGGTTTGAAGTCAACCATTTTTTACACTACCGGAACTATAAATGCGGAAATCTATCGATCTGAGTGTCTCCAGAAGAGATTGTTGCCTTTATATAAGAAGCATAGTACACCTCCACTGTTTTGGCCGGATTAAGCGTCGGCTCACTATGCCAAAACCACTCTCAAGTGGATTGCGGAAAAGGGTATAGAGTTCGTTGAGAAAAATATCAATCCACCAAATTGCCCTCAGCTTTGACCCATCGAACGTTACTGGGCAATCGTGAAGAGGGTCTTCAAGAAGACTGGTAAGGCAGCTGGGAACATGCAGGAGTTCAAAAAAATTTGGGCTCAAGCGTCCAAAAAATGCGATGCAACACTTGTCCGGAACTTGATGAAGAGCATTCGATCCAAAGTTCGAAAATTCGTGAAGGAATAACTTAAATTTCATCCGGTCTGCATTATGTTCAAGTTTAACCTCGTAAAATAAAGGATCAATTTTTTGTATGAATAAAATATCGGTTTTCAACATAATTTGAAAGAAAGTTTGTGGATAGCTTATTTTCGATACACTCCTTATGTGCGTTTAGACATTTTTCTTTTAAGTACATTTTAGTAAGTTTAAACAAACGTTATGAATTAAGTTTGCAGGGATTCAGCTTTGATGATCTACCTTTTGAATGAAATACGTATCATAAAATTTCTGTAGGCCAGAGAGGAAATATTATCATTCAAAATCTCTAAACCCGCGTTACGCTTCCGATTTAAAAAAAAAATTAAAACGGCGGCTCTATGCAGGAA
Source organism: Aedes koreicus (assembly GCA_024533555.2). Taxonomy (NCBI): domain Eukaryota; kingdom Metazoa; phylum Arthropoda; class Insecta; order Diptera; family Culicidae; genus Aedes; species Aedes koreicus. Next base: position 5,565 of record JAHHFK020001078.1, read on the forward strand.
TAGATAAGAGAGACGTAAGTCCTACGTCAAAAATCGATGCGGCTGCATCGATTTTGTTTTCCAAAATGCCCATTCCTACAACCAAAACATGTCGATTGCTACGATCACAAACTCGTCTACTAGCAGGTTATGAGACAGACGAATATGACCGAATCTTTAGATTGGCAATGTGTATTTCTTATTTCATTTACTATCACGGAAATGTTAGACAAAACGACTGTGACGACAAACGGGATGCTTCGTTTTAAAAACAAACAATTATAAGAGACAGCAGGCTTCACGTTACAATACCGGTGCGCTATATCCATGCTTAACAAAGAAGAGAGGAAACATGGGCTCTCTCAAAAGCAATGGAACAGTGATGACATGGCTGCCGCTCAACAACGAAGCATTATAGATCGCTGAGTACTATTGGACAGCACTGAAACCTTTTTTTTATTGCATATGATAGTACCAGATGATGGACAATATAATCATAAGCATAGATCAACCTCCAATGACTCGAAAAACATGAAATAAACAGTGATTTCTGATCATCTAAATAAGAAATAAATTTAACTCAATGTTCAACATCACATTCTGGCAACAAGCCTAGTTGTGAGAGAGAGCTGAAGAAGACATGCTCTCCGGTACACGCGATTAAATGCAAAATACACAAAATCAAAATTTGAGCAAATTTTTTCAGCAGGTAGGAAACTGATTGTTTTCTAGATGATGTATTTTAAATCTTCAAAATGACAGTAATAAATTGGTAATCAATCATGATTTATACATCGAATCGAAAGCCCGATAGAGAGAGCTTACGATCGTAACATTAAAAGTGAAATAATTGGAACATGTAAGAGTCTTAGACCTATTTCTTAGCAACTGATTAAGACAGTCACCCCTGATTAAGCCGTTCCCTACCTTATGTTTATAACAAATAAAAATGCTGCCCACGAATGTTTCCTAATTAGACCACACACCACATACCACATACGCTTTTAAAAATATCAAAATCAGGTGAGATCGACTATCGACTTTTTTGTAAAACTAAATTAAGCTAGTTTACCTTCAACTTTTATCAATGTGTATAACTAGGAAACCAACCTTTGCCAGAGACTGAGAGACTCCCATATGGTGGTCTCTAGATGAATCTGCACTGCTATAAAGTTAAAATAACTACTGTAATATTACTGAATTTCATGCTTACTTTGTGATCTGGTAGTATTGCCGAATCGACACTTATGTAGACAAATTTAGAATGAGTCTACAAAAGTATTTAAGAAGACGACTATCCGTAATCCATTCAAATTCAAAAAATAATATATGCGGGGTTCAAATAACTTCCAATTTCCCGTCCTCACGAAGAAGTCAAATGCCCAGGCTATACAAATCAACTTACCCGCGTTGAAACAGGTCCACATTGTAGAACTTGTATAGCTCCACGGCGAATTCTATCGTTGCTTGCAGATCGGCCATAATCCTCGTTTCTAAATAGGTAGCAGCCCCAATCCACGCCCGTAGCGGATCACAAACGTTCTACACAACCATGTAGACCGCACAAATCTTCCATTTTCCGACTCACCCACCGGGTACGGTCTCCATTATCTGTTCACTGAACCGTTGTTGAGTTCATCCCTCATATGAGATATTTGCACTAACGATCCGATTCTCCAACCGACACAAACACACACACACACACACGCACTTCCAGTTCCGTATTATTTTTTTTCGGGTTTACACTTCACTTTTCCTTAGCCTACTATTTATTAGTATTCACCTAGCACTATGACGACGGGTCTTTTGCATTGAATCGAATAAATGCTCCCGATGGCCGGAGTTTTTATTTATCACACCCCAGTGATGAAAAGTTATATTTCTCTCGTTTTTATTTTCTTTCAAATGTTTGAGGATTTGAACGTTTATCTTTTATCACTCTTCGCACATCTTCTGCTTTCCGGACGCGGAGATTTTCTCGACCGACATAATCGCCGCGATTACACCGCACGTTCTTTTATTCCTGAAGCTTTTCTTGGGTCCGAGGGAGGGAGTTGTTCACATAATAAATCGTTTGCCTATGGAAAAAAAAAAGAAAAACAAAGACAGAAGATGTTGGTTAGGGTAGGTATTTGTTTGATTCCTTTTGATAGCGACGTGGGTGGGGTTGTCTGAGCTGGAAAATATTCGTCTTGCGTCATAATAAACTAACACATACAGTGTTAAATACGCACACTCCTAGAAAATGGTCATAGGACAAAGAAAGTCGGAAACATCGCTTAGATACGTTTCCTGGGATTCTTTTCTGAGCTGGCGGACGTGGGCGGTGAGATTAGTAGCTCGTCGAGGATATTTCCTGAGTTTTGTTTTTTTTATTATATTTTCCGGAAGAATGAAGTGGAGAAAAAATCATTCACACAAATGTTTATACGGTCGTTATTCTTTTCGGTTCAGAAGGTGTGATAAGTGGGTGAACGATAGAAAATGTCTACACGGTTTTTCTTATTTCTGTCGGCGCTTTGACCTTTTCCATCGTTGCGTGTCTGTCACGAGGGATGTTTTCAGTGAATCTGATTGCAAAGTTATTCGATCGAAGACTGAGGATTGAGCTTTATTTTGTTGTAGTTTTCGTTTTCCGTGAAAAGGATTACATTCTTGTTAAACGCGTGGACAGAAAGCAACTTCTGCATACGGCATTCAAAATGCATGGGAAGTTTACAATTCAAAGATTTCAACCGCACTTCCTTTTTAGCTTTTCAGGGAAATAATTTGTTCTTCAAAATGAGATCAACAGGTCATGATTTCATGCATATGTTGTGTTTTTGTGTTATGAATATACACCATGAACAATATTCATGATATCATGAACTATTATTCCGCCGCAATGAAATCATGATTTAATCGGGTTAAAACCATGGGCTGAATTCCTGATACTGAAAACTTTATCCATGAAACGGGCAAATCTACTCTATCGACTCTAAATGTAAACAATAAAATAAATCCACCGTCGAGATTCGAACTTTGTGTTGATATGATGTGCGGTGATAGGACCTGGTGGATGTACTTACTACACTGTTGTAATTCTTGAATAGAGTCTTGATTAGTGAAGATGATTACACAACTTTAAATTAGAGGTAAAACAGCTCTTCCAAAGTTCATGACTCTCATCTGTCATTTCAGTCCTGAAACCATGAATAAGAGACATGAATTCATAAAATAAGATAAGAGTTAGTTTCATGATTTTTTATTCATAAAAACAGAAACGGATTTGTTTCCGTGCAGAAGGTATAACGCCAACTTTCAAACGGTGCGGAAAATCCTTGCCAGGGAAGGATACAAGTAGTACAAAGCCAGTAAACATCCGAACTGGCACATGAAGCAGAATAGGGTGGCCAATAACCGCGCAAGACTCTTGTAAGACCGTGTTTTGACGAAGCACAAGGGCTGCACTTTGATCGCTAATAAAACATACGTCAAACTCGATTTTAAGCAGCTTCCCGGTCAAAAGTTTTACATCGCGACTGGACGTGGGGATGTGCCGGGAAGGTTCAAGTTCGTGTTTGTCGACAAGTTCGCGAAGAAGGCCATGATTTGGCAAGCGATTTGCAGTTGTGGCCTGAAAACGGAACTATTCGTCACATTATTAACGATGACATTCCAAATTTACATCGAAGAATGCCTGAAAAAGCGTGTATTGCCGTTCATCCGCCAGCATAGGGGGGAAGTCATCTTTTGGCCCGATTTGGCCAGCTGCCACTACTCCAAGGTGGGTCTGGAGTGGTATGCTGCCAACAAGATCGATTTTGTCCCCAAGCTTTTGCATCCTCCAAATTGCCGGGAATTTCGACCAATCGAAAAATACTGGGCAATTTCAAAGCAGCGACTTCGACGAAGCGGCGGGGCAGTCAAGGACAACCAGCAAATACAGGCAAAATGGAAGAAATTCGCTGATTCCGTGTCCGTTTCCACTGTGCAGGCGCTGATGGGCTCCATCAAGAGGAAGGTTCGAGATTTCATTCGGAGAAATGTAACCATCTTATGCTGTTACTTTGAAGTTTCAATAAAAGTACTGTAAAGTAACCATTAATGGACATTTTAAACTTATTGAATTACGAGTTACAGGTCTTTTTGTGCTTATCAATTTACTTTAAGTCAGCCTTTAGAACTAAAATTCACCTAGGATAGAATTGTACATTTTTGTTCAGGCCAATTCAATAACCCATCGCCATTATTTATTCCAGGTTTATTGCTTTGCTGGCTTATGAACTCTTAATTGCAACCCAAAACCCCTAAGTATCGAACTATCATAGCTAGTTTGATGACTGGCACAATCGAAACTTACCGGCACAGACCGACAAATCTGCAATATACTTGGGGCACACTGAGAAAAAAAAACACGTGAACTAGGTGAACTGTGGGACCTACCCAATATTAAGAGTGACTAACTATTTGGCAGACGTGGAATAAGTAGCACTTATGGTAAATCCTTACGGCATCATTTCTGGGATGGATAAATCCAAAACTATCAACGCTGGACAATTTCATTCACACTTCAAAATATATTTTTCAAAATCATAATCTCCTAGTTTATAACGCTAAATGTCCGTTAATTATCTGAATTAATGATCAAATTTGCCCAAATTTTGAACGTTTTTCCTGGCTTTCAAATTCAGAAAAGTTTTTAAATTATTCAATAAAATTCGCCTGACAGAAGATAAACCTCCCGGGCCAATATATTCTGGAAAGTAAAATTAACTCACATTCTTCCCAAACAACATCCGTCGCAATTATTCTCATCCAGTGAGTGACGTCGACCAATATAATACAATTTGTCGCTGAAAACACTTTCCTGGAAATAGTCAGATGAGGATGAACCTTGGCCTCACTCAGAACCGTGCTGCGCCCTTCAAGGCCAACCGGGTTATATATTTGCAGCATAACAAGTTCTCGCTTTCATCCGTTCATTTCAGTTTGTGTCTCCTTGCTTGACAAATTTTAATAAATGTCAAAATCTTAAATGCAAATACGCTCCGGTGCTCTCGTCGCCCAGGAATATATTCCTCCAAACGAACACCTTTAGCAGCAGCAGGCACATCAGCACGACCCAACCGGGATGTATAGATGCTTACATCATGTTGATGGTTCACAGTAACACACTCACACAAATCACCCGGTGCGCACACCTAACAGGAGAAAGTTTAGAGTTTCCATGCAATCTCTTGTCTGGCGGTCGGGTGCTCCTGTTCCCCGGTAAAGGAAGTTTGTAGCCGTCGCATCATAATCATAAGCAGCAACGAGAGTACCTATGTAGCTGCTATGGCAAATGAAGTACACCCAGAGCAGAGTATTGCTACTTATGTCTCTATATTCGTTTGTGATCCACTACATGCCACACCTGCGTGTGGCAGTCAGGCAACGATGACATATACCACACGAGTTTCTCGATTGGAACATGGGGGTAGTCACTTGGAGATTCTCCATGTGTTTCAAATGGTACTTTTGGACATCCCTACGTATGTTATTCTACTATTGTTATCGACCGACATCATCATCACATTTAGCATAAGGGACTATTCATAAACCAAGTAGACCAAGTAGGGAGGGGGTCTGACCAAATTCTACGCTCCGGGCAAAAATTTCCAACAAAATTATGGAGAAAAGACTACGTCGGGGCGGGTGGGGGAGTCTGAGCTTTTCAAAAATGAGCCTACGTGGTTTATGAACAGGCCCTAATATGTAAACTTTCTTGACAGAGCACTAGATTTGTGCACCGCCACGCCTTGCCGCCGCCGCCAATCGGTACGCCGTCAGGCCAAACCCTAATAAAAATCACATTGTATATACGATAGAATCTATTGTTAAACTACAGTTGAATGGATAGTAAATACTATAGATTCGATTGTCCTCAACGGTAAGATAACAATTAACCTTATTATTTTCAACAATAGAACCTATTGTGGATGGCAATTTAACAATTGAAAAGGACGGTTGTTATGTATCTTAACAAGAAAAAATAACATAAGGAACGTTTAGAAAATTAACTATCCACGTACATTTACGTTGTACGCGTGTATTTGTGATGGTTTTAATGTGTTCATCAAAGCATGCTGTGCGTTTGACTGTAATCCTCAGTTTGTTTACTTGTTTTCACGGTTTAAATTCGTTGTTTCCAAAATGTCGACAATCGAAAAAGATGAAAAATACGGTTTTGGACACATGGCTACTTGAAAAGGTTGTAACTAACGACAATTGGCGAAGCGCGTTGGAATTCATCACGCGAGGATGAAAAGTGCCGTTAAAGTTAATGAAATTTATAAGCAAGTAACTGCAAGTAGTTTTCCTGTGATTTTGGGAACAGAAACGAGTTGGGACGCTGGCGTAAACAATGAAGAAGTTTTCGGTGATCGTTGCAATGTTTTTAGGGATGATCGTGATAATTTTTTATCCAACAAAAAATTTGGTGGAGGTGTTTTTATAGCAGTTAGTGTTGAATATGATTGCGAACAAATTAAATCTTGCAAATGTAAAGAATTTTACCACGTTTGGATCATGCCTTTTTGGAGAACAAGTTCATATCTGTGTAGCAGTATATTTTCCTCCAGAATATGAGAGAAAAGATTCATTTGAACTATTTTTTAGTATATCATTTCAAAGTTTGAGCCCGAAACAAATGTTCACATTTACGGTGATTTTAACCAGAGAGCAGCCAATTTCATTATTGACAATAAAAATAAGTCCCTTTTGATACAGATTGCAGGGGAAAATGAAACGCTCCGTACTCTATTTTACAAAAGTTCTGAAATCAGGCTCAATCAAGTAAATCACGTAAAAAATTAGAATAATTAAAATAGATTCGATGTTTACTAATACGACCGATGAATTTTTGCGTATCAGAGTCACCTACTCCTCTTGAGAAAAATGAACTGCTATAGAATACTGTATATTCGTGCACGACAAAACCACAATGTTGGATAATAATTTGTCCGATCCATACTGTGATTTTAGTAGGGCTAATTATGTATTTATCAAAGAAAAATCAAAGCAGTGGATGCGTTCTAACAAAATTTGTATCATATTTTAGAACAAACAGTGCCTAGGGAAGATATACCTATATTAATCTCATCACTTTGCAATTCATCCTACTTGAAATAAAACGATATACACGTGACAGGATTTGTTAGTAATGTTTGTTGTAGTTATTTAACGTATGCAAACATTATTATAAAACGAAACCGATCCTTCAACTGCCCAATTGTTTGATTCACCGTAGAATGAATATAGGAACAATGAGATTAATATGGAGGCAGTTTCCCTATGAAACAAAGGAGACAATCTGGTTTCAAATCCCCAGTATGGTATAATAGACTGATTACTAATCTCAAAAATAGGAAACAAAAAGCTCATAGAGCATACAAAAGAAATAAAAGTGATCAAAACCTTTCGATTTATCTGGCCATATGCGATCAACTGAGTTCTGCATTAAAAAATGCACATGAAGAGCATAATACCCGGGTTGAGAATAATATTAAGTCAGACCCAAAATCTTTTTTCAGCAATTATTATTATTATTATTTTTTAAAGATTGTGCGTTTCGTAGTTGTTACTCCGTCACTGACCAGAACTAGTGTAGTTACACAGAGAACCACATAGATGGAGCCTTGGAGTAGCTTTACATCTTCAATGTACAAGTTCACTAGTTCATTCTATTTATAGATCAATACCGGCGCGGGCCGCGTCCTCACGGTCTTCGGGGAGGGGGGAAGGAGGGTTAGTTTGAGACAATCGTTGGTTAGAGACCGTGTTTACCTCTGCGTCTCGACAAATTTTCAAGCGAAGGATAGTTTTGTGTTAAGGCTTGCTTCATTTAGAATTGGAACAAACTTTTGCTCATATTGTGGCGCTCCTGGTGGGCGGATTTGGAAGTTCTTGGCGCCCACGTGTCGGGAATTTTGTCAGCTTCACGTATGTATTTTTGACATTCCGCAAATCGACTGTACTTTGTAAACAATCAACATGGAAGCCGAAAGAAGGGAAAAAATTGTGCACAGTTATTTGGAAAATCCATTGTGGTCTGCATCTAGGCTAGCTAAACAGCTGAAATTGCCCAGAAATACCGTAAGGCGCATTATCAAACGGTATAAGGAAACATTGACGACGATTCAGAAGCCTCAAGCCAATCGTCGGAGTGGAACTGTCGACCGGAAACTGCGTGGTAAGATTTTGAAGACGATTAAGAGGAATCCCAATCTGTCGGACCGTGATTTGGCCAGAAAATTCGGTACTGCCCATAGTACCGTGAGGAGAACTCGACTCCGGGAAGGAATCAAGTCGTATCGAGCTAGCAAACAGCCAAATCGGACCATAAAACAGAATAGTGTGGCCAAAATCCGTGCTCGGAAGCTATACGACCAGGTGCTGACCAAGTTCGACGGGTGTCTTCTGATGGACGATGAAACCTATGTCAAGGCTGACTTCGGGCAAATCCCAGGTCAAAAATTTTACTTGGCAACGGCTCGGGGGGATGTTCCAGCCAAATTTAAATTTGTTTTTGCCGACAAATTTGCACGAAAATTCATGATTTGGCAGGGCATTTGCAGCTGTGGCAAAAAAACGAAAGTTTTCGTTACAAATAAGACAATGACGTCGGAACTATACCAAAAAGAGTGTCTCCAAAAACGAATTTTGCCGTTCATTCGATCCCACAACCATCCCGTAATGTTTTGGCCAGATTTGGCAAGCTGTCATTACAGCAAAGTCGTTCAAGAATGGTATGCAGAGAAAGGGGTCCAGGTTGTTCCGAAAAACCTTAACCCACCCAACTGCCCCCAGTTCCGCCCTATTGAGAAATACTGGGCAATCATGAAGAGGAGACTCAAGGCAAAGGGAAAGGCTGTCAAAGACCTCAATCAGATGAAGACCTGGTGGAATAAGATAGCTAAAACGATGGACGAAGAAGGTGTGCGCCGCCTAATGAGCCGTGTTACAGGAAAAAATCTAGAATTCCTTCGAAACCGTGACGAATAATTTTATCCGTATTTTTTCTTAAAAGTATGAAGAAAACGCTACATTTGTATAAAAAAAGATCTTGAAGTCAATAATAAATAACTGAAATACAGGCAATTGTTTTTGTTCCAATTCTATCTGAAGCAAGCTTTATAATTAGTAAGCCAGGTTATTTTTAGATCATGGATTCACTGTGGTAAGTGATGCGATCAATGAAAGCGCAGTAGACTGTTTTTTAATTTTAAGTCTAGTGGTGATAGAAAGAGGCAATTGACAAATGGCAAGGAAGGGGACGGGCCTGGGATTGAACTCCCGATCATCTGCTCAGTAAGCAGAACGAGTAACCTCTGAGCTACCCAGCCACGTCTCAAAATCTTTTTTCAGCTAAATTAAAGAAAAATGTAAGTCTAAGAACTTTCCGTCAAAAATGCATTTAGACAACAGGACCGGTAACACAACAAATGACATTAGCTACTTATTTGCTGGTTTCTTCCAGGACATCTATGCTTCTCATGGCGGTAATGAGCGTGACTTGCAATATTTCTCGTACCTTCCCGAGCCAATGACGGACATTTCAGTTGATAATTTTTCTACCAGGGAAATCTTACATGATCTTGAAACTGTGGATGCTTCAAATGGTGCTGGACCAGACGGATTACCACCTATATTTTTAAAATCTCTTTCAAAGGAGCTAATTAATTTATTTGTTTGATTTTGGTTGCTTAATACCTAATTGGAGTCCAGCGTTCTTCCTGCTGTTTGGAAGAAATCTATTCCCAATTTTTAAAAGTGGAAAAAAATCTGACATTCAAAATTATCGAGGGGTTGCTATAATATCAAGCATTTCAAAACTTTTTGAATCTGTAATAAATGATCATTTTTTTGCAGGTGATGACTTTAATTTGTAATAAACAGCATGGTTTTGTTAAAGGACGTTCAACTGCCACTAATTTGATACAATTTGTAACTTTTTCTTTGAACGAAATGGATAAAGAAAATAGTGTTGAAGCGCTATATACCGATTTTAGTAAAGCATTTGACAGAGTTAATATTCCATTAAGGCTTTTTTAATAACCCTAGTTGGGATCCAATCCAAGGCTACTAAAATGGATTGAGTCTTACTTGACTCAGAGAACGCAAAGAGTAAGGTTTGAGGGAAAACTTTCAACAATTGTTAACGTCACATCGGGCGTGCCACAAGGGTCTCATCTTGGTCCATTATTATTTATTTTATTTATCAATAATATAGAACACATTTTGAGTTTCCTTTATGTTTCAATATATGCAGACGACATGAAATTTTTCATGAAGATTTGTGAGACATCTGACCTTGAAATATTTCAACCCGAAATTGACAATTTTTACATTTGGTATAAGAAAAAAATGTTGGAACTTAATGTAAAAAAATGTAATTCCATATAGATTACCAGAAAACACACAATATTGCAAAAATCTATTGCACTCGACCTGAAAACTATTGAAAGATGTTATACTCGATTCTAAATTAAATTTTGCCGAACATTATAATAATATCATTTATAAAGCAACCAACATGTTTGAGTTTATCAAAATGTTTAGCTTGAACTTAAATGATCCATACACAATCAAAACGCTGTACATAACATATATGAGATCCCTTCTTCAATATTGTAGCATAGTTTGGTCTGCATATCAAGATACACATGTAAGCCTTATAGAGTCAGTTCAAAAACAACTTTTGTTATTTGCCCTAGGTAAGTTAGGTTGGACGACTTTACCGATGCCGTCTTATGAGTCAAAATGTATGCTGATTAATTTAGATGGGCTTAAAAAGAAGAGAATTCGCAATGATAGCTTTCGTGAAGGAAATCGTCAAGAAAAAGTGCAGAACAGAAGCAACGTACAGCAACAAGGGCCCAATTGTAATCGCGTGTTTCACAGCGACCGGATTCATGTATTTTGATGGACGACGAGACCTATGTCAAAGAGGACTCAAAACCCCTTCCAGGTCCACAATATTACGATGCCGTCGTAGGGGAGGATGTAAGCGATGCCGACAGGTCGATTCAAGTGGAGAAGTTTGGTCAAAAAGTGCTGGTATGGCAAGCTGGTATAGTTCTTGCGGAATGAAGCCTACCATTATTTACACTTCCTGGACAATCAATGCGGAATTCTATCGATCTGATTATCTGCAGAAGAGGTTGCTGCCAGTGACGGTTTCGAAAAATGCCTGGAGCTGGTCAAGAAGGTTAAAGGCGGTTTTATTCCAAAACATATGCTATAGTTGATCAGTATTATATTGCAATATAATGGGTAAAGTTATCAAAAAAACCTGGATTATCGATTTGAAATAAATAGATTTAGATATTGTCAGCATGACGCATCACTATTGCTAGATGTGATCGCCAATGTTTGACTTAAAGCGTTGTCCCAGGGCGGTATAACACACCGAATAAGGTGTACTACCGTAGTGGGGTTTGTTCTCCAGATATCAAAGGGTTTTAGTAATCCTTTGTTTAAAAATTAAAATCGGGGGAAAAAAAAGTTTTTCGGTTTTTTTTTTCCATGTCACAAAAACCACATAAATTTTTTTGGGGTTTTTTTATCACCTTCAAGTGATATCGGCGGACAGTGAGCAGTTATAAAACATGTTTATAAAATTTTTATATATTTTTTTTTGAAAAAATGAAATTTGTGGGGGTTTTTAAATATGGGGATGACCCCTTTTTGTTGCCTGGTGGGGATTTGTTTTTGGTTTGCTCCCCCTTTTTTTAATTTTTTGCGTTTTTCTCCATTTTTTATGGAAAAAAAAGAAAAAAAACAAAAAAGGTGTGGGGGTCCCAAACTTTTGGGAGACGCGCGTTTTGCTTGTTCTTCACCTCTCTCGTTTCCATCAATTCTACAATGGCCAGGAACCAAGAACAAAATAAATTGTTACTAAGGTCTGTATCCATATTAATCCAGACACCTTCAAATCATTGTAACTTTTGAAATATTGCACGTAGGAATGAAAAATTTCACTGTGGTATAGCTGAGAGTCTATGATGAAAAATACTATGATTGATGTTTACATTTCATGTTTAGTATTCAAGATGGCGACGAAAGAAAAACAAGTGCGCGAGCGAATTTTGTACGGGCGTACGGCAAATCCTGACTTGTCAATACGGGACCTTGCAAAAACATTGGATTTGCCTAAATCTACTGTTCACGATGTGCTCCAATAATTTTCGGAACGTTTGACGGTGGAGAGGAAACCGAGAAGTGACAAAAACATTGGACGCGCTGATCCTGTCATGGACCGAAAGGTGAAAAGGATATTGACGAAAAACCCAAATCTCTCCATTCGAACGGTGGCTCGTAAAATACGTAAAGACGTCATCTGGTTTTGTCCAAAAATCAAAACAACGTTTGGGACTTAAGTCGTATAAAGTTAAAACAGTTCCAAATCGCAAAGACAAACAGAACTTGGCAGCAAAATCACGGGCTCGACGTTTGTACTGCGAATATTTGACGAAGTTTTCATGCGTTGTTATGGACGATGAAACTTATGTCCTGGAGGATTTCAGACAGCTTCCAGGGGTGACTTTTTATTCTTCTATGGCCAGAAATGCTACATTTGAGCATTTCAGAATGAAGAAGGCATCGAAATTTCCCAAAAAATACCTTGTGTGGCAAGCAATTTGCACGTGTGGCAAAAATAGTAAATCTTTCGTCACTACAAGCACAATGAACAAGGAGATCTATCAGACAGAGTGTCTGCAGAAGCGATTGCTACCCTTCATCAAAAGTCACAAAAAAAACCTTTGTTCTGGCCCGATTTGGCATCATGCCACTATGCTAAAACTGTGATGGAGTGGTAACAAGCAAATCAAGTGAACATTGTACCAAAAACCTCAAACCTACCAAATTGCCCAGAGCTACGACCAATTGAGTGATATTGGGCTCTGATGAAGCGGAAGCTTTCTGGAAAGAAGCAAGGAATCAAAGACATCAAACACTTCCAGTAAATTTGGACAAAGACGGCTTATACGATTTCTGAAGAGTCTGTACAAACCCTATTGGACGGAGTTAAGCGCAAAGTTCGAAAATTTTATGTAATTACCGAATAACTATGTTTTGTCTTCACGAATTGTTAAAACACATCCCACGAATCTGAAATAAACAACTACGACGGAAATATAATGCGAAATTTTTGTTTTATTCATGTTTTGAAGTGTCCGGATTATTGCGGATACAGACCGTACAAGACAACTTTTGAACACATTCCCAAACATGCTTGAAATTGCATGTTGTTGACTTTAAAGCATTTAGAGCTGCTTGACTGTCGGGTATAATGTATTTATTTGTATATTTTTTTTTTTTTGTGGGGATATTTAAGAAATTTTTTGTGTTTTGTTTTTTTGTGTGGGGGGTAGTTTTGGGGTTTTTTACTTTGTTTTTTTTATTTTTTTCTGGGGGGGTGTTTCTCCTCCTCTTGTTTTTTTTTTTTTTTTTTTTGTGTGTTTTGTATATAATATAATTTATTCGGGGTTTTTTTGTTTTCCTTCTTTCCTCTTTTTCTCTTTTTTCTTTCTTTTTTTTTTTTTTTTTTTTTATAAATTTTATTTTTTTTTTTTTTTTATTTTTTTTTTTTTTATTATTTTAAAATCTTTTAAAAATTTTTTTTTTCGTTCTTTTGCTGTTTTTTTTTGTTTTTTTTTGTTTTTTTGTTTTTTTTTTTGTGTGGCTTGTGCTAACGTAAGAACTTATTACACTCGAGAGACGCGACGCGAGACAGGACACAACACTTATTGTTCTTACAAAACGTAAAAAGGGGTTTAAATTTAACTTTTTAGTCGACCGGTTTCGGGCTAGATGATGCCCATCTACAGGACGATGTCCGACTGGTTACGAAGTACAATACTACAACAAATATTCGTATTGTGTTACAATACATGTTGAGCGAAGTGAAACAATATTCTACTGGGATTCCAGTTTCGTCAGATGAAACAGAGAAGAAATTATTGGAGCGTCGTCTTCATTCATCAAAGGGTGGCTGGAAGTGGCGATGTACATTGATTCCCACGCGTTCAATTGTGAGGTTTTCCTTACATTTTTTATTAATTTGGCGTTCTCCCAATCTAAGAAAACATGAATTTCAAACGGTTTACAAAAGTAACAACACTTTGAAAGATATTCTGTGCAACGTTAAAGATAAACCCGCATCATCTGAAAAGTCAGGAATTTACCAAATTCCCTGCAAAAACTGTAACGCTGTTTATATTGGTCAAACTCGTCGCAAATTAAAAGTTCGCCTAAGAGAACATAAAAATGCGGTGGAGAATCGACGAGTCAATGATTCAAGTGTGGCAGCACACGCTGTTAACCTTGCCCACTGTGTAGATTGGGAGAACGCCAAATTAATAAAAAATGTAAGGAAAACCTCACAATTGAACGCGTGGGAATCAATGTACATCGCCACTTCCAGCCACCCTTTGATGAATGAAGACGACGCTCCAATAATTTCTTCTCTGTTTCATCTGACGAAACTGGAATCCCAGTAGAATATTGTTTCACTTCGCTCGACATGTATTGTAACACAATACGAATATTTGTTGTAGTATTGTACTTCGTAACCAGTCGGACATCGTCCTGTAGATGGGCATCATCTAGCCCGAAACCGGTCGACTAAAAAGGTAAATTTAAACCCCTTTTTACGTTTTGTAAGAACAATAAGTGTTGTGTCCTGTCTCGCGTCGCGTCTCTCGAGTATGCAATGGTAGCTTGAAAAACAATGCATCCAGTACCTTTGTTGGTGTCTTTCTGTTTTTACCATTATTTTATCTAGTTGCTATTCTTTGTTTTTTTTTCTAACCTTCTTTGTATGTCGGTTTTTTTTTTTTTGGCGTTCTCCATATACGGTGGGTATTTTTTTTTTTGTTTTTTTCTTTTTTCATTATTTATATATTTTTTTTTTTTGTTTTTTTTTTTTTGTTTCTTGTTTTTTTTTTTTATTTAGTGTGCGTTTTTCTTTCTTTTGTGGTTTTTTATAATATTTTGTTTGACTGTATTTGAAAGTTCCAAGTGCTGACCTTTCAATCCTAAGTTTACAAACAAATAATTTCTCCTTCGTGTAAATGGCACAATAGAAGTTTTAGAAGGATTTATGTTCAAGCCACGATGAGACGTAATTTAGAGCACTTTGCATTCTGTTAGAGATGGTACGGTCATATTTACCGCGTACTATTATGACTATATCATCTACGAAGCCAATTACTTCAAACCATAGGGTTTTCAGATTTTTGAGGAGATCATCAACTATTAAAGACTACAATAGAGGTGACAAAACGCCTCCTTGTGGGCACCCTTTTACAGCTCTTACACTGATGGATGAGCTTCCGAGATTTGCTGATGTTTGTCTTTTTGATAGCATCTCGTTGATCCAATCGACAATACACTTATCAAAGCCAAGCTTCGTCATTACTTTTATCATTGAGCTATGAAATGAATTATCAAATGCGCATTCAATGTCTAAGAACGCAGCCAGTGAAATTTATTTCACTTGCATACATTGTTCGAGTTTTGTAACAACCGCATGTAATTCTGTTACCGATGATTTACCTTCCTGATAAGCAAACTGGTACTCACTTAGAGGAGTTTCATCTAAGTATGATGATTTAATGTACTCATCAATTATTTTTTCCATTATTTTAAGTAGATTTGACGATAATCTTATGGGCCTATAACATTTGGGTGAACTTTATTCTTCTGATTAGATTTGGGAACAAAGGTTACTCGTACTTGTCGCCACGCTGCCGGAAGGTAGCTTAATTCAAACTTGCCCGATATAATTTTGTTAGAATGGGTAATAAAATTGCCTTTCCTTTCTGCAGTAGTACAGTATAAATTCCATCCCTACCAGGAGATTTGAAGGGTTCAAATCAGTCAACCGCCCATTCAACTTTTCTTTCGGTAAAAGTTGCACTGGCCAAAGAACAAGCATCACCCCTGTCTCTATCTAATTCAGTCGTTACATTCATTGTTAAATGAACATCAGTCCTGGTTTCATCAAGGACAATTTTGGATGGAAGTATTTTTTAGTCTTCACTTGAACTGATGACAGAACATGGAAAATGGGTTTTCATCATCAATTCTAAAGTTACATTTGCTGATGAAGTAAAAGAACCACCATCGTTTTTAAGAGTGCCCAGCCCATTCGAATGATCTTTACAAAGGATTTTCTGCAATCTGGCAGTTGATGGAGTATTTTCAATGTTTTCACATGTATGCCTCCAGTGTATCCTTTTAGATCTCCGTATTTCCCTATTATAGCTGGTGAGGATCAGAAGCATAGTACCCCTCCACTGTTTTGGCCGGATTGAGCGTCGGTGCATTACGCATTTTTTATTCATTTAATTGTGCATTGTTAGTCATCCAAAAACTAACTACAATTACTTTATTAGGCTGCATGAAGAAACTACGAACTTTTTAGCTTACTCCAGCTATTAGGGTCTAAGCAGACTTCTCTGCAACGGATTGAGCTGCTTTTGTCCAAGATTTTCGATATTTTTTTTTATGTGTACCTTGTTGTTTATATTGAGAGAGTCATCTCTTCACGAGAGCCCAATACCGCTTGAAAGGTCGCAGCTCCGGGCGGTTAGGTAGATTCACCTCTTTCGGTACAACATGGACTCCATTCGCTTTATACCATTCCAAAACATCTTTGGCGTAGTGACAAGATGCCAAATCATGCCAGAATTGCGAGGGAGCGTCATGGCTGCGCAGGAATGGTAACAATCGCTTCTTTAGGCATTCTTCACGATATATTTCCTTGTTTACCGTTCCGGTGTGGTGAAGCTTTGGCTTGCTCGACCACAGCTGCATATTGCCTGCCAAACCTAATATTTTTTTTTGGGAAACTTGGCCTTTTTCTTCGTCCTCAAATGCTCCTCTACGCCGTTCCGTTGCATTGCAGTATAATAAGGCATTCCGGGAAGCTGCTTAAAGTCCAGCACATAAGCTTCATCGTCCATTATCACGCAGGAAAACTTCGTCAAATATTCGCGATACAACTTGCAAGCCCGGGTTTTAGCCGTCACATTCTGTTTATCATTACGGTTCAGTACAGTTTCAACCTTGAACGACTTCATACCTTGCCGGTGCTTGGAAGTATGCACGAAAGTTGAGGACATTATTTTTCTATCCACAGTACGTACCGAAAGATCTGGTCTCTTCTGCCAAATTTGCTTCACCTTCGCGATGGTGGTTCCTGAGATCCGTTTTTGTTCCGCTCCCAGCCTTCCTGGCTGTTGTCAAACGTGTATCGAAAGATTTAAGAACGTTATGGACAGTGCTTGCAGGAAAACCAAGTTTTTATGCAAGTTTTCTTACTGACAGATCCGGATTTTCATTGCGACCGCACAGAATTGCTTTTCGCACTTGCTCTTCTTTCAACGCCATCTTCGATCAAAAAGCTTGTTGTATCACCAACAATTTAATTTTACACAATGAACAGACAAACGTTCATCAGTCTGCGAAATATTTCACGTGTTGATGAAGTATTTCCAGAGATATAAGTATTTAGGGGTGTCCAGATTTTGTCGCGAACAAGCCTTATGTGGAGAACTTATTTTCGATACAGTCCTTATCATGTCACCGTAGGCAACATTTGCATTCGCGCTCAAGTCTAACTACAACCAGGTTGAACGTGTGGCATGCTTAATGTGGAATGAAATTACGTTTTCTTCATTGGGACGAATTATGGAGAGTGTGAGCTGTTTAGTGGAATACCTGTAACTAGAAAATAAGAAGAATGATTAGTAATTTCCATTTAATTCCAACTACCTTTATTGCTTATCTTGACAAGCTATCAAGATAAGCATTAAAGGTAGTTGGAATTAAATGGAAATTACTAATCATTCTTCTTATTTTCTAGTTCATTGGGACATTGTTGCTAATTCTTAAATATGTGTTCTATACCCACAGTTTCCCGTTTATCAATTGAGAGTTTTTTTATCCCCTTTTATCGAACCCAGCTATCCCCAGCATGGTTTGCCGACTGAGTTAAAGAAGACCTAACTTTCCTACAATATGCGTAAAGGCAAAATCGTCTTTCCCCGCAAACTATAGGCCCCTGGTGGATTTGTAAATAGAGCCACAGGTCTTGCTCAACCATGCATGAAAAAGGGCAGCAATAAGCCAAGCTCAGGTGTAACAAAGAAAGTTCTCATCAGCGGTAAGCTGTTACGATAGCTTTTCTCCCAGGATACATTTCTTCTATTCGGACGGATTGCTGTGCTTATTCTACCTCTAGTCCGTGTTACTGAAGTTTTTTTTTGCACGTTTTCGTACGCTGATGACGTGTATGAAGAAAGCGAGGAAATTCAGCGCTTTTTGCAAACTAAGAATGTTTATTGGAATGTAATCGTACATAATTGAGGATTAACAAATGTTAGGATAACTAGAATACATGAAGATAATTAAGTCCCCAATTAAACATCGATGTTTGTGAGCTCAAACATCGTTGATTGCCGAGGAACGCAGAAACGCTCACCAACATCATTAGTCGAACTAATCCTTGCTTTCACGTCGATTATCTACCAAAAAGTTCTGATGAAAAGTGACACGAAAAAGGAAACCAATATGGATAAAGGACCAAAAAAGTAGATCTGCTTTACTTGCTTGTCTGGTCCCCAGATTTTAATCTTCTTTGCAATTTTAATACGCCAAATTCAAGCAAGAAGAAAACAAAACGTCACCGTCAATGAGCTCAAATCAGTTATTACGGAGGTATGAGTAGATGTTAAACAAATAATACAAGTAAAATGGGTAAACTAGATGGGTTGGTTTACAGATCTAGGAAAAGGCTCATCGATAAATACCGATTTATTTATGATGGAATGTTGGAAAATCCCTACCAGCTAAAGCATGAAAACCTCACCGTGAATACAATAACGGTTGATTGATTGATAATTAAACATATGGTTCAAGTGGTTCACAGTGACGTTTTCAACCACTCCGAAGTTTTCCATTGAACAATATTTCGAAAAATTTTACTCTAGAACTTCACGAAGTCATTTTTCAAAGCTACGCTCGGGAAGACTCAAATTTATTTTACGCTTTCTTGAAATTGTTCATAGAAGGTTGTCGAGCACTCGACAATGACTGTCTGTCTGTCAAAGGATGAGTTTTTTCTTGTTACAAATCGGTTGAAGTTTACACTCCATTTCGTTTCATAAATTTGCTCAAAACTCGTTGTTTCAATAGATAGGTCTCCAATATGTATGAGTGAAATGGAACTCTATCATTATGCTATCAAACAACAGCATTTGTATTTAGCTAGTTGAAAGTGTTTTTGTCATTGCCAAATAAATCTGGTAATTTGCACTGTCAGAAGTGGCAAAGAAAAAGAAAACAACAATCATTGTATCACCCAATCAGACATAAAACACATAGCAATAACTTTCATTTGTTCTGCCACATTCATCAGCAAATGGATGATGTTTTAAATTTTCAGTGGAAAAAGTGTCAGTAAAGATGCAAATATCTCAGCAAGTGCGTAATTTGACCGTGAAAGACTGCCAGAAAGGCATGTCTTATCGCAAAGTAGCAGAAAAGTTCAGTGTAAGTTTCCTGGCAGTGCAAAAACTCTGGGAAAAAAACCAGCAGTTGGTTCCATTGTTGATGGAGCTGGTCGAGGACGAAAGCGATTGACAACGCCGCGGCAGGATGTAAGAATTTTGAGAAAAGTTCGTCAAAGCCCAAGGTTGACAAGTCGAGCAGTGAAGACAAGCTTGGCTCTGAATGTTTTCGAAAAAAAAAACAGTACGACTAAGGCTGCAGCAACAAGACCTGAAGCCGGCGCCGGTGGTGTAGTGGGAAGCGTAACTGCTACTTGGCACCTCAGTAGGTCTGGGTTCAATCCCAATCGAGGCCGGTGGTTTTTCTGAGGCGAAAAAATCAGGTCACGTCTTCCTTCGGAAGGGAAGTAAAGCCGTTGGTCCCGGCTTATGTGTTGATGAGTGCAATATGTACGGTCCAGGTGAGATGGAGTCTTCTTCCTGGCGTCGGTGGTTGTCACCACGTTGTAAGGAAATAGTCCGACGTAAAATAAACGAATAAAAAAAAAAACAAGGCCTGATGAGTAAGTTTGCATCTCGTCGGCCACTGATAAGTAAACCCATCAAAATTATGCGTCTGGAATTTGTCACGAAACACGTCCACCAGCAGATTTCCTTTTAGAAAAAGGAGTGGTTGACAGATGAGAGTAAGTTCGAATTATTTGGACTGCGGAATTATTTGGAGCTGCGATCCAGCATTTGGTTGAAACGGGAGAGGAGATTTTGGAGAAGAATGTCCAGAAAATAGTAAAGTATGGAGAAAGCAATATTATGGTGTGCTTCGTGTGGTGTGGTATTAAGGAACTTGCTTGAATCGAAGGCATTATGGAAGCTAACAAGTACATTGAAATTTCGAGGTTTCCTTGCTAGAAGTTGGTCTAGAAAATGACTACATATTTCAACGATGATTCAAAGCACACTGCACGCAAAACTACTACTTTTTTCCGTGGATCTTGTAATAAACTGTTGGAATGGCCTCCTCAGTCTCCAGATCTAAACTCAATCGAAAACGTATGGTCTAGCCTAGATCAGGTTGATAAAAGTAACGTTTCCAACTAAAATCTGCTATTTAACGCATTTAAACAGGCTTGGGAGAACATTTTTCATCAACATCTTCAAAACTTATTGAAAAGTATGCCAAGGCGTCTCCAAGCAGTTATAAATGCGAAAGGAGGGCATATCTAACACTAAAGTGTGTACTGATCCTTATTTTCCATCATCCTACTGTCATATTTTTGCCACACAAAAAGTGACAAATATACGTTTATGAGTTCGCTTCGGGAAATTTGCTGGTGTTTTGTTTCTTTGTATACGCCCATAGAAGAATTTACCCAAAAGTCTATATTTTGTTCACATGAACTTATAATCAACCCGTAAATTTAAATAAACAAGAACATAACAAGAAAGTCAGTATGGTTGGGGTGTATACTTTATTTTTGCCAGTACTGTATATGTATGACGGATTTTAGTCACTATAGAGTTGCTGCAACTATTTATGATGATTATGTGTTCCTTGAGTGTTGACGGCAATGTATATCAACGTTGCCATGATATTCTGGAAGGGATTTTGAGCTAAGTTTAAAAGTGTTTCACTATCCTCCTTCTTTTGAATAATTCCTCTAGTTCCGTTACCTTGAACGTCTGCTTCAGAAATTTTTGTTCTGAATTTCAAGAAAGTAACGCAATTCGTATAATTCCATCTGAAAATAACCATCCAATAGAATCAAAGCAATGCAGAAACGAAGAATAAATACAGCTATTATAAAACATAAACTACTGAGTAAAATAAATAATGACCATCGTTAAAATTTGCCAAAAGCTACTATTTTATACGCCAAGGTGATGGATTGTCGTGTTTGTTGTTTAACATTGGATTAGAGCGTGTGATTAGAAGAGCTGGAATAGAAACAAGTGGCACGATCTTCAGGAAGTCTGTCCAACAATTTGGCTTCACCGACGACCTTGATATCGTAGCACGTAACTTTGAGACGATGGCGGAAACGAACATAAGACTTAAGGCTGAAGCTGGTAGGATTGGGTTTGTGATTAATGCGTTGAAAACAAAATGCATGAAGGGAAGAGGCTCACGAGACGACAATGTTAGCCTCCTAGCACGAGTTCAGATCGACGGTGATGAAATCAAGGTAGTAGACGAATTCGTGTATCTGGGCTCATTTGTGACCGCCGATAACGACACCAGCAAAGAAATACAAAGGCGCATTATGGCTGGCAATCGTGCCTACTTTGGACTCCGAAGGACGGTGGTGTGCAGATGGAAGACGGAACGTGGAGGAGGCGAATAAACCACGGATTGCATTTGTTGCTGGGAGAACCTCCCATCGTACACATCGCAAAACTCAGTCGACTAAGATGGGCTGGGCATGTCGTAAAAATGTCACACGACAGCCCTGTGAAAATGGTTCTCGAAAACGAACTGACGGGTACGGACGCGCAACGAGCAAGGTGGATCGATCAAGTAGAAGGCGACCTGCGGACCATCCGCAGACAGCGAGGCTGGCGAAATACAGCCATGGACCGATTACAATGGAGACAACTTCTGTACAGCAGAGCCCACACCGGCCTTGGTCTAATTGTTAAGATAAGTTAAGTACTATTTTATATGCCTAATAATGTGGTGGGTAAAACCTTTGATTTGACTTCCGCATTTTTGAAATCGAACGGTTAAAAGTTTGGCCTTAAACATAACAAAATTGATGATAACTTTTCACAGAGCTAGTAGTGGCACCAAAACCAAAATTTAGCACATTATTCAGAGGAAATGTAAATACTACACCCGAGTGTCTACTCTCCATGTAAGGAGTGGTTCAAAACAGCGTCATGCCGTCAGACGTAATTCCATGTCAGGGGCGTCCATGTTCCAGCGTGTGCAGAATGGTCCTTCGGATAGCTAGTCAGGCGTCAGGCCTTGCCAGTCGGAAAGCATTGCTTCCTGTGCTTGCTGCACAGGAACGCCAACAGCAGAATACGGATCAGAATAATATACCACAGCGACGAAACAGGACTAGCAATTGGAAACTCGGTACGTTGAACTGCCCATCCCTCAATTTCATCGGAAGCATCATTTGGCATCGTAGCGAGGTGTGTTGGAAAAGATCTATGGCGCGAACGTTTAGAGATACTCATACCATCTACCAGAGCTGTGGCACGACACGTGAGATGGGAACAGCTTTCATAGTCGCCGATCAACAATAAAAAAAACGTGCAGGTTGAGGATCACTGGTTGGTGCTTCAACTTCAAAATTATCAACCTGCATAGCCTGCACTCTGGAAGCACCGATGATGATAAGGATACTTTTTCCGCACAGCTAGAGTGAAAACGACCGTTACCCAAGCCATGACGTCAAGATCGTAATAGAAGACATGAATGCTAAGATCGTCCAGGAAGAGGTGTTTAGACCGACTATTAACAAGTTCAGCGCTCACCAGCGGACGTATCTACTAGACCTACTAATATTTATTGAATTCGCCGTCCCTAAGAATATACACTGATAGGCAAAATAAAGTGCCCACCTCATCGTTTTTTCAATTTCTCTCATTTACTTGGTTCAAATTAAAGTAAACACACTTTATTTTTTTTATATTCTTTTTAAGTTTCACTTATGGAATACTGAAAACAAAGGAGTTTTATTTAAAGAAAAAAAAATCAATTTGTGTTGAAAAAAAAAACAGTGACAAAATAAAGTGCCCACCTCAAAAATCGATCTATAAAAGTTTCGATAAGTTTCCATTGGAAGACCCCTCGATTGTTTATGTTTTGATATTTTGACATGTTTTGAAGCAAACGGCTCAACCTGGTGCATTTGTATACGTGATCGCATTTGATTCAATTGAAAAAAAAAATGGAGAACGCAGTGCTTTCGAAAGCAATTCCCTTGTGTATCCGAAAATTGGTCGTTCGTGATGTGCAAAACGGTGAATCGCACCGGGCTGTCGCTAAGAAGTACAGTATCAGTAAGGCAGCAGTTGGCAAAATTCTTCTGAAGCTTAAAACGTTTGGATCAGTGGTAGATGGCCCTGGCAGAGGCAGGAAGCGGAAAACGAATGCGAGAACGGACACCAAGATCATGCGCGAAGTCAAGAAGAACCCGAAGGTAACTGTCCGCGAGATCCAGGAAACCCTTCAGTTATCAGTTTCCGGTCGAACTGTTCGTCGCCGTCTCGTAGCACAGGGGTTGAATAGCAAACTGGCCCGGAAGCGCCCATTTACCGGCAAGGCAAACAAAGCCAAACGGCTTAAATTTGCTAAGGAGCATGCTGATAAGCTCCTAGAGTTCTGGAAAACGGTTCTCTGGACGGACGAATCAAAATTCGAGCTGTTTAACCGAAAGCGGTGGGTTCGTGTTTGGTGCAGATCGGGAGAGGAGCTTCAGGAGCGCCACATCCAAGGCACGATGAAGCATGGAGGAGGAAATGTGATGGTCTGGGGGTGTTTTCGTGGGGTGGAGTGGGAAGCATTGTGAAAATCGACGGGATAATGACGGCAGATTCCTACATCAACATCCTGCGAGAAAATCTGGAGGTTTCGCTGATCCAGACGGGCCTTGAAGAGAAGTTTGTATTCCGGCAGGACAACGACCCGAAGCATACTGCCAAGAAGACCAAGTCTTTCTTCCGGTCTTGTCGGATCAAACCGCTGGAATGGTCTCCACAAAGCCCGGACCTCAGAATTAGTGGGCGATTCTCGATGCCAGGGTTGACAAAACTGGTGTTACCAATAAAAATAACTATTTTGAAGCCCCGGAGCGCGCCTGGGAAGAGCTAGATCCACAGCACCTAAAGAACCTGGTCGAGAGCATGTCGAAGCACCTGCAGGAGGTCCTGAAGGCCAAAGGAAGACACATTAATTATTGAAATGCTTTTATTCCTTTTTTTTTCAGTATTCCATAAGTGAAACTTAAAAAGAATATAAAAAATAAGATAATTAAAAAAAAAACAGTGTGTTTACTTTAATTTGAACCAAGTAAGTGAGAGAAATTGAAAAAAAACGATGAGGTGGGCACTTTATTTAAGTGTATACTCTAGTTTTGCCAGAACTGTATATATATATGACGAATTTTAGTCACAATGAGTAAAATGTAACTACTTGTGATGATTTTGTATTTTTGGGGTGTTAATTGTATGACAAATTCAATTGGGGGGGGTTTTGGGGTTGGTTAAGGGGGAAAAACCTAAAATAATTTATTCGGTTCGGTTTGGGGTGTGGTTGGGGAAATTTTTTTTTGTTTTTAAAAAGAATACATTGGTGTAGTTTTTAAAAAAACCAAAAAAGAACACGAAGAAGAAAGAAGAGAAAAAAAATTTTAGAAGAATTAATTAATTAAAAAAATAATACGCGGGGGAAAAACTATTTTATTTATATTTTTGGTGGGCAAACCTTTGATTTGACTTCCGCCTTTTTTAAATCGAACGGTAGAAAGTTAGGCCTTTACCATAACAAAATTGATGAGATCTTTTCACAGAGTTAATTAGCAATGACACTTAACCAAGCAATTAAGCACTTTATTTGAAGGAATTTATACTCTCGATGTCAGGAGTGGCTCAAAACAGCGTCATGTCGTCAGGCGTCATTCCATGTCAGGGACGTCCATGTTCCAGTGTGTGCATTATAGTCCTTCGGATAGCTATGGGGTAGGCGTAAGGACCAGTGATTGGAAACACGGTACGTGGAACTGCAGATCCATGAATTTCGTTGGAAGTATAATTTGGCATCTTAGCGTTGCAGGAGGTGTGTCGGAAAGGATCTATGGCGCGTACGTTTAGAGGTAATCATACCATGTACCAGAGCTGTGCCACTAATCACGTGAGCTGGAGACAGCTTTTATAGTGGCCTATCAGCGAAAAAATGTGCAGGTTGAGGATCAAGAATCGGTTCTTCAGCTTCAGCATTATCAACCTGCATAGCTCGCACTCCGGAAGCACTGATGATGATAAGGACACTTTCTACGCATTGCTAGAATATGAAAACAAACACTGCCCAAGTCATGATGTCAAGATCATCATAGGAGACTTGAATGCTAAGATCGGCGGGAAGAGGTGTTAAGACCGACTGTCTAGAAAATTCAGCGATCACCAGCGGACAAATCTAAAAGACCTACATAGAATTCGAGAACCAAGAACATGGCCATTTGTAACACCTACTTACAGCACAGCCTCCAGTACAAGTTCCCCTGAAGATCACCGCTGCAGACACGTTTGATTGGCGCTTCTCCAATATAATCGACGTCAGAACCTTTCGTGGCGATTATATCGATATGGACTACTACCTGGTAAAATTACGCATTAATTTCAAAGCAGCCATCAACGATGCAACTAAGGACGTCGTCGGGTATGCGAAACGTTCCATGCCCATGGAACGATTGGTTCAACGAGGAGTGTAGAAAGATTTTAGAGCAGAAGGACGCAGCGTGAGCATTAATGCTGCAGCACGAGAGGACGTGGTGATCCTGTAGCAGAAACATTTTTTCGTCCGAAAACAGAATTTCATGAACACCGTGCCGCTTCCAACATCTTCCGACTCTAGCAATCTTTTGCTTTTCAAGCAAACTTGGTTCAGTCCAAGGTCGTCTTTAAAAATACTCCAGATCGTTGACTGCAACATTCCCAGTTATTTGGCCATCTTTCAGCCAGATTTATTAGGATTCCGTCGAATTCTATCGCTCTCTTATTCGTTTGATGGCTTTCGGACACCTGACAGTGCGTTTACGGGCTGGTCTTCGAGGTATTTTCCAAGAACCGGTTTCTTTGTAGCGTTTCATAGTGCGAAAGATGAGTTTCTCGTTTATTCTGCGGTGTTTCCGTTTCTTTAAAACAGTACACGGTCTAAAACGTTCCAAAAACAGACTTATCCCGAACTCCCTCTTTGCGTCCACGAGTCTCAAACAAATAAAAATTCCAAACAAACTTACAACCCGTGTTGACATTTGAATACACTCTAATAGAAAAGTGTGCAAACGGTGATCAACCCATCCAAAGTTACACATGTTTCAAAAACTCCGACAGGAATTACCACTGACCCTGTACATCATTTAACTGTTTCATGGGTCCTCTAAAGATTCCACGAGCTGAACGAAAATCGGGAACAATGCGCAAAATTTATCTTCGATTTGAAGTGTCTGAGTGAACCATTCGTGACCAAGGGCACCTTCAACGATGAGATTTACAAAACTGAGTGCCTCCAAAAAAAACCGATTTGGTCGTTTCTGAGACAGCATGATAAAAATCCGTTGTTTTGGACGGATTTGGTTTGATGCCACTATTCAAAATCCGTGCAGGTTTGGTATGCGGCTGATTCTGTGGAATATGTACTGAAAAACATGAACTTACCAAACTGTCCTGAACTCCACTTCAGCGAAACCCATTAAGACATGATGAAACGCAAACTTCGAATGACCAAAGAAGAGGAGAAGGACAAAATGGAAATGATGAGAAGGTGAAAAAAAAAACTGCAAAAAACGTGCCGACTGTACTGGCTCTGATAGCGGCCGTCAATTGCAAATGTCGAGCATTTAACTCAAACTCATTCTAAAACTTAACAGTCGTATTTTTTTTATGCAAGGATGCTAAAAAATCTGTAAGAAGAGGTCGACTGTCATTAAGTGCTCTCCCTCACAGTCTGTCTCTTCTTCGAACACGTGTTCAAACCAGCTGATCCCCGGCGGTGGACCTAGCCTACTCCGGCGAAGAGTTCTCCGACGGTGGAAATGCTCCCGTTAGCGTTTCGATTCCCCTTTGTTCAGTTGTGGGTCACTCGTTGTTTCTCACAAGTTGATCATCTCGCCACTTTCATTGTAGATGAAGCATGATCTTCGCTATCGCTCCATTATCCGCGTTCTACATGTTTTCATCGCGGCACTTTCTTTGGACTATGTTGTCCAGAGAAGTGTCTATTCCACTAACGGCGACCATTCCACTACGGACTGCCTCGAAACTTAGACAGTTGTATACCACATGTTCTAATGTTTCCTCCATATCATTGCATTCAGCAGGGAAACCCGTGTGTCCAACCCTGTGCAGGTATTTCCTGAAGCAGACTTGACTTGACAAGAATTGCGCCAGATTGAAGTTAATCTGCCCGTGTTTTCTGCTCGTCCACATGGTAACATTCGGGAATAATCGATAGGTCCATCTGCCATTCTCCGAGATGTCCCACTCGTGCTACCACGTGGTCATCGTGCTGTGTCCTCTTCTTGTGCGATAAATATGGGGACTATTCCAGCTATGACGCAGACTGCTTCCGACGAGATTGTCCTGTATGCGCTGACTCTGTATCTATGTAAGTTTTGACGTCGCGACGTTCGCAGAAGGCATAGCTTGCTGCTTCTTGGTCCTTTTTTATTCGGCATAATTCTCGTAATTGCCTTGATTACCTTCTATGCCTTCTCACAGACATAATCGACGAGACTGTTTAAATTCAACCGGTTGTCGACCATCAAGCAAACCTACGTCAACGCGCGCTTCGAGTTCATTGAACTTTCTCAGACCATAGGGTGTATCTGCTGAACTGTTTTACAGTTACTGTTCAGCAGCAATTCTATCTTATGATGGGTGATCTGAAATTTAGCCCCACGCATCCAGTATCCCACTGTCCCTTCAGTTGCTAGCATTTTGAACTCTTCTGTCGTTTCTCCAGTAACCGTTAAGGCTATGTACACACCAATGGGTAGCTTTTTGAGAAATGTCCGTATACCACAAAAGTTCAACTCAGTGGACGCAGTGGTTCTACGCCCCAACAAAAAAAAAATTGGTAGCTTCAGCATCAGCACTCCGTTGATCATTCCGTTCCACAGTGTTGGGGCCTAGGAAAGAGCCATGCAGACCTCCTGCAGTGATTTTCAACCGCTTTTGTCCTTCATCTGTTTCGTAGACCAAGATTTGGATCTAGATGTAGCTCCGCAGTATCCTACACAAGTAGTCAGGAACCCTCATGCTGTACAGCGCTGTAGATTGACCAGCTATCACTTTTTAACGCATTCTTGACATCCGTAACCACTGCGCAGAAGAGATTCCCCCTTCTATTTTTCTTCCGTGCTTTCCGACCACAATCTGAATGGCATCCAACGTAGATCTTCCTTTTCGAAAACCGAACTGGCTCCCTGCCAGTCAATGCTCACTTTCTGTATCCCTGTTCAGGATGATTTTCTCCAACAGTTTGCCGAGTCCGGGAAGTAACTTCACCTAGCCATCTCTGTAGTGCAGACCTGAGCCTGCTAGAAAACGCTTGAACAGCCGCATTCAAAGCCACATTTGGGATCCCATCAGGACCGGGCACCTTCTTCACCTTCAGATCTCTCACAGCTGTCACGGGCTCCTCGTTGGTGATTTGACGATTGTCGACATTGTTACCCCCTACAAGGGGTCGTGCTTTTCTGAACAGACCTTCTACTATGACTTTCAACTTGTCAGGGCACCTTTCAGTAGGCGTCATTGGGCCTTTTACCTTCGCCATTGCAACTCGATAGGCATTACCCCAAGGATTAATGTCCGCGTCCTGACACATCTCCTTGAAGCAACTAGCTTTGCTCAGCTTTATCGCTTTCTTGAGTGCCGCCTTTGTCGAACGAAATTTGTTCGTATTAGGCAGCTCGCCCGAAAGGCGAGTGTATCGTTCCACCAGAGAGCTGGGCGCCTTCATTTTCGGTTCCCCCGATAATATCACACGCTTTCGATAAAAGCTCCGTAAATTCTACGTCAAAGTCCTTTATCTTCCATTTTTGCCCATCATCCCTTGGTCTACTTCTTAGCCCAGCATTATTATACAGTACCGGATTTCCTGGTGGTCACTGTGGGTATGCTCATCACATGGTGTGCAGAATGTCACGTCGAGAATAAACTCACGGACATTCCTCAAAAAGGTTCTCTTCGTGTCTCGGCTGCGCGGCTTAACTTCCAGCTTTGCCAACGCTTCCAGTAGGCTACGCCCTCTCGCATTGGTGTATCTGCTACCTCACTCTGTTGCCCAAGCGCTGAAATTACCACCGATGACAACCGGATTTCGTCCCACCAACTGGTTAGTGAGGTTTTCCATCATCTGCTGAAACTACTCCAATGTCCATCTAGGAGGTGCGATCACGAAACTTTCGGATGAGTTCGAGACTGTCTCCTGTATGGGATATCTACCCATAACGTGTAGAGCAGTCATGCTTGCCCTGTCCGCTACCCAATTACCGCTGTCAAGGGGATACGGCTCAGCAATATTTGCCACCGCACACTTGGTTTCCGTTGTAGACTGCCACAACAGCTGCTGTGCCTCATAGCAATGATTTAGGTTCAACTGGGTTATCTCCATTACTTTTGGAGCATCGCCGCATGGTTGTATGTTGGGAAATTGAGGCCCCCGTCACGTGGTATTTCCCATCCTCTTCTTTGCCGAGCATACACTTTCTTCCTACACATTTCCAGCATAGCTTGGATCTGTCCGGAGCTTTTGAAGTTTCTTGCCAGGTGACCGAGGCCCAGGCACTTGAAACATCTCTTCAGCCATCCTCAGCGAGCAGACCAACCACCAGATTTTGACTTTTCCTGCCTCCTACAGCTTGTTTGCTGCAGGTGTCGAGAGCCATATTGATGCTATTTGGGTATTCCCAGTTATTGGATATTGACCGACGTATGTAAGCATATACTGAACTACTGTAAAAAATTGGTTTCATTTCGTTAACTATAGCCAATCAACCAATCAATTTGACCAGTATCGCAATAATTATTGACTCTCCCTCTGCAAGTCATTAAAGGTTGGCTTGTGAAATCATAGTAGTTTTTTAGATGTGTGCCTTCAAAAATTCGATATGATGATGCAACAAATTGACCATTATGGTGGCCTTTTTACGTATTCTAGCGATCTTCACCTGAAAATATTTCAGTATTCGGCACAAACAGTAAGGATGTATGCATTCTATGTATAATTTTTAAAGAAGAACTAACTTACCAAATGTTTGATTTGCAATTTCATATTTAAATCATTGATATATTTCGAGTTGATTTTTTGTTACTATTTTCAGTCGGCAAAGGGTAAATGCACCCTTCTTTTTGGGAAATGCTCCTTAAACTTTGGAAAAATGCTCCTTAGATGCGTTTGCCCGGTAAAATGCAATCGGAGGTATTAACCTTCTGGTTAGCGCTTGCCGGGTGTTTTGACGGGTCTTCAGTTTCTTCAAGATAGTATTGTTTTGACGGGTTTTAAGTTTCTAAATTTAAGAGTCGTCAAAACGTTTGTCCGTTTCGTCAACACGAAATTAAGACTCGTCGAAATGAAATTAAGACTCGTCAAAATTAAATTTAAACCCGTCAAAACTACGTCAAGGCCTGCGGAGCGAAGCTCCGCTATACAATCTTGAAGAAACTTAAGACCCGTTAAAACACCCGGCAAGCGCTAACCAGAAGGTTAATACCTCCCGATTGCATTATGCCGGGCAAACGCATCTAAGGCGCATTTTTTCCAAAGTTTAAGGCGTTTTTTTTTTCACAGAAGGGTGCATTTACCCTGCTGCCTTTTTTTTTTTTCCTTCCCTTATCGGTACACCTGATCATCATAAAAAAAATCTTATTCACAAATATACCACGTTTTGATCGAAGGAAGGCACTCCTCGAATATTATCTTCGTGGCACAACTTTGCTATAGATCATTATCTCGTATGCAAGTGCGCCAAACAAACGCTGTTTGGTATCGACAACCGGCTTGGTACCTATCCAGAACGACTAAAACCCTGCAACCTGCAACTGAGTACGCGCAAAGCCTAGAATCAGCGATCCCAGATAAAGAAAGTGTTTGAGCTTCTCTTAAAAGGACTGCTGGAGGGTAGTGTTACGTCGACAGTCAACAACGCTGCACCTATCAATAAATATATACCTAACGTGCACCAGGCTCCAGCCTGTCGGGCCAGAATTGATTAGTTCTAAAGCTTGCTCGGAAGTTGTACTTTGTCTGAGTACTTCCGACCACATTCAGTTAGACTTAGCAAACATTAACCCCTTTGCAGTCCAAATGTTCGCCAATCATTATTCGTACGCCTGGTTGTTGAATACGATATTCCCTTCCAAAATATTCGTAAACCGCAAACGGCCACCAGCAACAATGTGAGTTCCACCATAAACGTGGTTTTAAACTTGCAGTGGCACCTAATCATGAAGATTTTCCCGATGATTCCACCCCAACGAACGAGGTGGGATGAAAAATCACTCACACTGAGAATCAGCCGTCAAAGGTCAAATGTCAGATTCCCACAGAAATGCCTGCGGGAGTGCATTCATCGTTTGTTGGATTGGGTCGGTTCTCACTTGTCACACCCATTCCGGACGCCACGCCGGGTTGGGTGTTTGAACCTTATGTACCTGCCAGCCAGAATCATTTTATTCATCTTCTTCTTCTTTGATAGCACGCGGTAGCTTCTCCCGGTGACAACACTGTCCTGGAGCGAGGAACGGACAGGTGGAAGAAAAAACACAAACACCATGT
>JAHHFK020001079.1:0-243397 GCA_024533555.2 Aedes koreicus
GTCCCATGCTTTTGGCGAATAGTGCTAGTTACATACTTTCAGCGTATCGTTAACCAACACAAATCTTGCTGCCAACCTTTTCCCAACTATCCAACATTCCAGTGATTTCTCGTAGAAGAGCAAAGGATTTCTCCCTATTTTGACCAGCATTCGGCGCCGGTGTTGCTTCATAATGGGTCACCAGTTTTTACACATTGAGGATGTATGTTAGTCCCAAACAGCATCTGTTGATTCTTTGTGTAAATACAGCTGATCTGGCAATAACGGAATAGCATCCGTGGGCGGTCAATCATGCTCATGCTCAAGACAAAATAAAATAAAATAAAATAAAACAGGATATTAGATATTGTCTTCAAAATTTGGTAGAAATAAATAATTTGTTGCTTTGCAAACCGGCTCTCTTCGATGTCCTAGATGGCCACGTCCTGCTGCCGTCGGCACTCGTCCACATCAACCCGGCCGTCGCCGACGTGTCGGAAACCTTCCGGTAGTAACATGATATCTGTGTCTAATACACTCTTCTTGCACCGATTAATTTACAAACTAGGCCTGCACACCGAATCAAAATTCACTTTGACACGGTTGTGGTATTTTTCTTTAAAATCTAGTTCTAGATATTTGCACTTGGTTGCAGGAAACAGAATCAATAGAATAATAAACTCGCTTATGACGGACTTAGAATATTTTCTAACTTTACTCGATTACTAAACAATACACCAGTGCTTATTATGACCTCATTACCCGAACTAGACGTACAATACTGGAAAAGCCAATGAGCTCGCTTGAGGAAAAATCACCAACACACCACAGCGCAATTGATTGTATGCAGTGATCTATAAGAATAATAAACTCGCACGGCGCGATCTAACTTTACACGCAACACTCTTCTAACTTCAGCTCACCGGAACCAATTGCACACGCACACTAGTAATCCGCGACGCAGAACAACGCGACGCGCGATGAGGTGCTACTGCCGCAGTCGTCGTGCTAGATGATAACGTTGTTGTTGTTGTTGCCGCCGATGCGATGCAAACTACTGCCAACACACACAACCACCTATCTCTCTATCTTTACGTTTTGATGAATCGCATCCAGGGTGTGTGTGTGTCCAATCTAACACCCACGCCCATTCCGAGGTTACTTTCACATACAATAAGCCCCGCATGTAAACATTACCGATATCATTTGGATAAGGGCACTGTAACACACTTCCAGATTTGGAAATTTTGAATTTCCAAACCAGGCACGTATTTAGTATTATTTGAAAATAAGATTATTGTTATATAGTTATAGTCAGATACATCTCACCCATGTCCGCCTCCTGAATCACACTATCTTGTTCATTCATAAAAAAAAAAAATGTCGACGTTGATTCGTAATTATTTTTTTGCACTCGCGATTAAATATGCGCAAAAATTAACGTTGCGAAACCGCCCGCTAGATATGCAACCTGCATAACAAAATTCTGTACACCCCGTGGTGAATGCACCTAAAATTATGTGCAAGCTTTTCACCCGCCCATGAGCGTTGTTTTCGTTTGCTGCTTCTGACCAGCAAATGGCCGTTCTCTACATTGCACTAGTCTTCTTTTTTTTTCACTCCACACTCTACCAATAATGCAAATCCCCGCTATGAGGCGACTCTATATCGAGCTTCAAAACTGCTAATAATCATCGATTCACTTGCGACAAAGCGCAAAAACACTCTAAACTAATAAATTATACCCGAGTGTCACAATATTACCACTAATAACCGGGCTCGCTCTCTTTCAAACTAAGCTGATGTAACTCTTCTTCCGTAGGTGCGTAAAGGCGAAGCAGTAAAAAAAAAAAAAACGGGGAAATACTACCGACACTCAAACATTTCGAAAGGGAATCGATTGTATTTACTACGGCTTACACAATGCACGCGGAGATTTTATGATTTCACTGTTAGTTCAAGTTAAATTACGAATTACTGTTTGATTTTTTCGCGAAAACGACGCAGCAAAAACAAAACAGAAAGCTCACAGCAAAGAACACAACGAAATGCTGTTGAGAGCGAAATGAGAACAAATGCCACATAATAAATCAATGCTCGAATCGAAAATTTAACTAATTTTCGAATTCCATTGTGGCCCTGCGCGGACTTGGCTATTTTGGAACTAGTTTAGTTTCGTGCCTTTGATTTACTATGCTCGAACAAAAAAATATGATTTGGCTAATCGCAATGTGAACCCTTCACGTACTATCACAGAACATATTAGTAAACTCACTATTTTGTTAAAAAACATTCGATTATTATATTCCAAAAAAATGAGAGGTACTACGTTGAAAAATCTTACTTTTGTTCCTTTCGCAAGCTATTGGAAAAAGGTATGCAGAGATGAACATGCTTGTGTAGGCAATTTTGTGTTAACGGCTTTCTTACCTGGCATTCCATGGTGTTCTTTACCAAGTTCATATACTGAGTCGTTTCGAACTTGCCCTCGTGCTCGACGATCAAATTCCTTTAAAAGAACTCACGGCCAACATCGAGGTTTCGTAAACTTCTTCACCAAGTGAGGGTTCCCTCCTTTTCGATCAGCATCTGCCACTGCAATGTGTCTGCTCAAAGCTTCCTAAAAACAATGTAATAATTTTTGTTCATATTCATTACCAGTGATTATCAGCACATCGGTCACTGTGGTACGAATAGTAAAATCGATTCCTTGCTCATCTTCGTCCTCGACGTAATTTTCCGGATCTTCGTGCCAGCTTTGAACCTGCTCTTCAGTCATTTGCATGTATAAAATAACAATGTAGATAAGATCGGTCAAAACATTCGAAACAGCTCCTTTGTATTTCTTCATTTCGATAATAGTGTGCAAAAATTCAAAGGTTTGTAGAATCATAGCTGTGAAGTCCTCACTTTCATCACCTAAGATTAAAAAAGCGTTTTAGTAAAAACCGATCTACACAATATAAAATCACACAAACCTTCGGAATTACTAACAAAAGGATTTTCTTCGGTTTCATTAACGATTACCTTTATGTAGATATCCGCCATTTGAGTCAGAAGTTGCCAAATCGGGGGTAGTATTGCGGCTAGATACTGATTGGCAAACTTGAACATGTCCGAAATCATATACTTGAGAACTAAAATGTCGAACTGATAAAATAGGAATCAGTAGGTTAACAAATAACTTACCCTTAACAATTTGTGTTTTCAGTTGAAAACTACTGTGTGGTCCGTTAGGTACGGTAAGACATTCGATCATCTTCTGCGTGAACGTGGAAGGGATGGGTTCAAGATGTTGGCTTGCTCTTGCTTGGATTCAATATGCGTGTTGATACTCCGCAGCAAAGAGTTCAGAATCTCAACCGCATAGCTCCTGGTGGATACGCTGTAAACATTTTGCGCTTCAAAAATACGGTATACTTCAGAGAGAATCATAGGTCCAACATCTACGATCTGCTTGTCCAAATCCAGAGTGAATTCGACCAGCACCTTCATAGCACCGTGGACAGAGTTCTCGGTTCCACTGAGACATTTTACGATAATATCGAAAAGCTCTTGCCAATCATTCGGCCAATCGTAGGAAGCAATATTGGAAATTGAATAGGTCACTACACTCCGAATCTTTAAAGTAAAAACATTTTATCTACAACTCAAGAACTGTTGAATAAAAAATAACCCACTTTGCTATTCGGATCGTATAACCCTTGTGGTAAAATGGTTTTGATGGCAATTTTCGCCTCATTGTTAGCACACAATCCATTCGCTGCCTCACCTTCCAGGTCTTCAGCAGACCAACAGTCCTCCACGTATTGTTTAAGCATTACAGATGCAAGCTGCCGTAGCGCTAAATCTAAATTCTGATTGATCGTTATTTCCGCTAGATAAATACCATAACCTACGGTAAAGTTAAGTATAAATTTAGATTAACTTTAAACGGTTGTTTAATTTCCAGAAACTGTAACTCTCTACCTTCGGTATACTTTAACTGCGCTAAACGCTCTTCCGCCTGTCGCCGTATTTCACCATCCGGGTTAAGGATCTTCTGCAGCTCTTCAAACATGGCCTGTTTAATTAGATCAGCGTTCTGTGCCATTTCGCGCCGCGAATACTGCAATTTCAAGATTAAATTAAGTAGAATAATTAACTTGACATAAAATATTTACTTTGAACACTTAAAAAATCTTAACTTTAAGCCTTAAATCTAAACACCACGCGAAACGAATCTCGTGCCGGGAATGACAACCAAGACCGACACGCTCGTTTGTGGCTACTCTAAAATTTGTAAAAAACATAAAAACTACATCTACTTCAAGTTACTAAGAGCATCCGTAGCGGTGCGCGACTAAACTATATTTGATAACCCCTCCCCGGATAAAAATAACCATACAATGACAATACAATAACATAAAATAACATGATAATCTATTTCCGACCATAAATCTTATTTTTCATGAATCAGATTAATGAAAAATGTTTATTGTCATTACAATAGATTTACTATTTACTCCATATGCTATGATTTTCCACAATTGTGAAACTATACAATTAATAGCAATTGACTCAAATTTGTTCGGGAAAAAATGATTTTTTCTATAGTTAAGATACATAACAACTCCCATATTCTATTGTAGATGTCTCAATTTACATTAGATTCTATTGTAAAAACAATAACTCCTATTGTCATCTTATCGTTGTGAGCAATACCATTAATTGTACATACCACAGATTCTATTGTATGGTTACAATACATTTAATTGTAAACATATGAGAATTTTTTTTTCGGGTCACCATCACTTCAAACCGTATCGGGCGCAACTAAAAGCGGTAGCAAAATTGTGGCGCGACTATGGAAGAATCCAGGTAACGCAAAAGTGAGGTTAAACGTCGTAGATGGCGTTCTTTCAAAATAGTTTTTCGAGCTGTCTAAGCAAAGTAATTGGCGATAAAAAAGATAAGAAAACCGACGATAATGACAATAATGACCAATACCATACAGTTTGAAACAAAGCTAGAAAGTTATTATCAATTTCAGTTTAAGGTATTATGGTGTTTAACCTCACTTTAGCTTTACTTGGATTTCTCAATCAGAAAGCATCGGGCGCTCAAATTTAGCAACGCGATAGTGGCGCACACGGTAATCTCAATTTACGCTATTATGACTACACGCAAAAAAAACCGCAGTTGAAACTACCATTTCGAGGGTTAAAATCAAATTATGAACGTGTCATAATGTTGGGGCAATGCAGACGATTTCTTTAATGGAGGAAACCAGGGAATGCAAAAGTGAGGTTAAACGTCGTAGATAATGCTCTTGAAAAAAGGTTTTTCGAGCAGTTTAAGCAAAGTAATTGGTGATAAAGCTAGCAGAAAATCGTCGATAATGGTCACTTCCATACAGTTTGAAAAATAGCCAGAAAGTTATTACCGATTTCAGTTTTAGATACTACTATGTTTCATCTCACTTCAGCTTTACATGGATTCAACCATACTTTATTGATACTTTTTATTAATGCCAAAAAATCGGTATTATTTACCGTTTATCTTCCTTCAATACTATTACCCAAGGCTTTGTGCACAAATTACGTAACGCAAAAAACGGGATTTTGCACCCCCTCCCTCCCCTATGTAACAATAAGTAACACGTGACCAGACTCCCCCTTTAATTACGTAACGCTCACGGACCTCCTCCCCCTATTACTCAATTGTAATAAAAACATCACAAAAACTGTTATTGTTGTTGCTTTTATGTTTAATTCTAATTTGATTCAAAATTGTAGTATCCAGACAACAGTTCAATCACAGACAAACAGACGTAACACTCTAATTGATGCCCATCGTCCACCTAAAACAACAATTAATTTGAATACAAATAGTTGGCCAAGCCACCACTTACAGCGCTCGCATCGACAATTATGACATTTTTCTGCTGAGTGATTTCCTTGCACTAGCATCGCTTGCATGTGTGAGTGTGTTCGGATATGTTGTTTTTTTTCTCGTCAAAACATGGGAAGCAAATGTGAATTTTTATTTTGCTCTAATCGGGTAAAAACTGTGGAAAATCCTTTTTTAGTTTTCCCCGTGGCGTGGCAAGGTGTGCAACTTATTGAGATTAATATTACTATTACATGGAATTTAATGTTGACATCATCTAGATGCGCGCAGTGGGTAAAATTTTGCCAGTCAAGGGAGCTTGTGGTGGAGTTTTGTAGAGGCAGACAAAAGGCGGTCGAAAAGCGGAAAATATGCTCCGACCATTGCAACTCGACAGCTTATAAAAACTGTTACAAGCCTGAGAAAGGGCAAGCAAACACGTAATTTAGTTGTTATCTATTATGAACATAGAATCCTTGTTTAGGTTACGTGGCAATGCCATCCCATCGCAACCTGCTGCTACGCACATTCCTGAGATTCCTGGTGAAACATTTCAAGAAACGGAAATTGAATTCCAAGACATTGAGTTCCTTGCCAGTCCATTCAATCATGAATGGACTGAGGATGTAACGGAGGAGTAAGCGTCCAGTTTTCTACGAACCTGCTGCACTGGCTTCAAAACAAACGATTGAAAGTCAAGCGGACCTGAAGTAGTGTGCGTGGTTGGCAGCTGTTGCGGCAGGCAAGCCAAATAAACATGGTTGACACTGAAATGGGCAAAGCGGCCGTCAGATAGCGCTAGTGTTTTAACGTATCTAATTATAAATATATGACGATGTATTTTAAGGCAATTTGTTCTTTGTGTTACGTCTGTTTGTCTGTGGTTCAATCATTTTATTTGTGTAACTTAAAATTGATAAAGATTGCAAACATCAGTCCACTTATTTCATTAAAGTAACTTAGCCTCGGTTTTTTTTTGCACCGATATTTCACCGTGGTCAACACCGTGTGAAAAATGGAAATACTCATGTTGGTGCATCAAATTTAACGCCACTTGATGGAAACAGTTCAAATTTATTTCCTATACTTTTTTAGGCTATGGTGAAATTTTTATTACGCTACCTAAATTTTTCACAGAAGTACGTATTTTAGAAATTGGTATGTCCAAAAATGACTTTTTTTACATGTGTAATCAAATCTTCAAATTTATTAACCATACGAACATGAAATTTTGTTCACATGAGGTTAATACATTAGTTATAGGGCTGTCAAAAATTCAGTCAAAAATGTTTATAATAGACAAAGTTACAGGAGTTTGAACGTGACGTTTTTTGGAAGCAAAATTTTGCTCGGCTTTTTTTGGCTACTGAGTATACTACTTTTTATTTTATTTGAATTTCCATGACATAATCTTTTGAAAAGTAACTAAAAGTTTTTATTATTTCAATGGTTTTAATATAAATAACAATATATTCATATATATTTTATGTTACAATTCCACCGCTTTGGTCGAGTCAATGAAAAGGTGCATTGCTTCCAAAAATCTTATTTTTTGTTTTAACAATAAGTGCTTTTTGTTTCCAATAGAAGCCTCCTTTGTAGCGCTTTTAGAAACAACAATATTTATCGTTGGTTCAAAAGTAAAATCGGTACAGTTTGAATGAATAAAAATTATGGGTAAACCTTGAGTCAACAATAGTATTTGTTATAGTTATACAGAACAATACATTTCTCATCGTGTAGATGTACCATTTATGGAAAATTGCGCCAATTGGGGATGCAAATCGTCATAAGATACATTTCGTTTAGTAGGTCATATCAGGGGGTAAGTCACTCGGCCACCTTGTGTTACCACCCTAAAAAACACAATCAGCCACACTTCAAACGAACTCGCCACCACAAGAAAGATAAATTCATATCTGGCACCACTTGCACGAATCGGTTGTTTGTTTTCTCACTGTTTTGTTTCCCTCTCGCTTGCCCTCATGTGATTTAAATGATGCATAAGTGTGCGTGAATTAACCGCCAAAACGATCCATGGTTGCCAATAAACATAAATTTTATTGAGAGATAAGTTGAAACACAGAAACACCTTCCGACACAATGAAACACAAACACATCGTGGCAGAGTGACTAGCCCCTGGGTCATATTTAAATAGTACGTCTCCATTTATCGAAGCTTTAGAATTTGGTCTAAAATAAAAAGATAGACATAATTCAAATTTCCCTAAAATTGGTTATTTTGTTACGTAACGATTTTAAAAGACCCCCCTCCCCCATATGTCACAATAAGTAACGGTTTCTCAACCCCCATCCCCTCCCCTTCATGCGTTACGTAATTTGTGCACAAAGCCCAATATTACACCCCGTTCGCACTACAATCTATATTACGTGATATAGAGTATCTTGATATCAAATGCCATGCTTGTTATTTCCAGTGAAAACTAGATGTATAGATGCTGCTATCAAGATACTCTATATCACGTAATATAAGTTGTAGTGTGAACGGGGTGTTAGGTAATTTGTGTTTACGCATAATTTAGGTATGTGCACTTTTAAGCGATTATCTTTACTTTTTAACAATCTTTAGGTATTCTCATTTTAGCGTGTGGAGCACTAGCTTAGCAGCGACCGATACAGAATACGGTAACAAAATATAGTAGCGCCCGGTGTGAAATTGAGTGACTAAATTAAAATGACAGCTCGATGCGCTAGTATTTTAGTCGCCCAGATAGTTGCGCCCGATACGGATGCTCTAAGAGCATCATTAACGGTGGGCAACAGTAGCGCTGCTATTTCAGAAGCGCTGCAGCGCTCTCATTTTAGTTTAGCCACCCTTCTCCACATCGGTCGTTGCTGTAGCGGTGATCAATTTAGATACCCTATTCCGTACCGGTTGAAAGGTACACAGAGACAAATTTGATAGTCAAGTTTACCATTATTGGGGGTTAGGATGACTATTGCAGTATAGTGACTTTGAACCGACTCTGATCATGTTCAAAACGACCATTAAAAATAGTTGATCCAATATTTGCCATAGTGTCGTAATAGTCCTTGTTACCATGATCATAGTCAAGAATTCCATGAACGTGGTGAATTCGACCATTTTCAAGGTTATTGTAACCATTATATGCAATAGTCATCCTGACTATGATATAATTGTCGGTATAACGATTTTTTTTTCAGAGTAGAAGTAAACATTTTAAAAACATTGGTTCTTGAACGTCATCAACATCGTCACCTTCAAGTGAAAGTCGAAAAGAAGAAATGGAGAAGTTTTCTGTGTTATTCTCGGATTCCAGTGACGATGAACTTGAAATGGTTAAGGCTGGCCCAGAATTGATACGTTGCGGATGCGTTGACGTAAATTTGACAGAAAACCTATGGGGAAACTGTCAAATTCACGCAAACGCATCCGCAACGTATCAATTCTGGGCCAGTCATTAGCCAGATGCTGGTCCAGACTCACGCAATGCTACCTGAAACAGAATGCATTCGTAAAAACGAGGAAAGAGGAACGAGACGACCTAATATTGACAGGTTGGCGCAAGAAGGAGCGCAACGTCTGGTAGACGATTATTTTTCGGATTATCAATTAAATTAAAATACAGTGAGGACCAATTTCGCAGACGTTTCCGGATGAGTCTAAAGTTGTTCCTGCGCATCGTGAGGGACGTACACACAAAGAATAATGATTATTAAAATTTAAAAAAAAACCATTGCCAAAATTGAAAAGTTGCGTTGGTTCTTTTTCGTAAAAAGCGGTTTGCTTTCAGAACCAAAAACCTTCAAACCGTCAATTTAAAATTTTGCTGCTCTACATTTAAAAGTTGAAATTTTTAAAACAAATTGTAGAACTGTAAAATCGAAACCGTGGCATCGTTGAAAATAAAAGCCAATTATTTTTATTCCAAAATAAACTTTCATCCACAAAGTGTCGTGCAATTTAAATAAAAGTATGCTGTAAAAATACTTTTAACATAAAAAGTTTTCTTTTCAGATGAATTGTAGAACGGTCAAATCCACACCGTGGCATATTTGAAAATGAAAGCAAATTATTTTTATTTGAAAATGAACTTTCAACTAGAAAGAATCGTGCAATCAAAATAAATGTATGCTGTTTTGATTGAAAGCAAAAATGGTTTAACATTAAAAGGTTTAATTTTTCAATTAATTTTTTTTAACTTTCTAGAGACCGGAGGGTGGGGTTGTTTCAATCCCCAATGTTTCCATCCCGAAAGACCCAGGTCGAAACATTTTCCCCATATCTCCGGTTTGCCCCTGGGCCAGTTCTAGCTTCTGTGCCCGTCGGCCGCGGTTGCAGCGCCGCAAAAAAAAAAAAAAAAAGAAGAATTTTCTCTGTGATAGGTGACATTGCCTGTTCGGTTTGCCTGGTCCGTTCTAAAAATCAAAAAATTGTGTATTTTTTTTCTTAATGATTGGTTGGGGGGAGTCGCCAAGCGGAACGTTTGAATGTATGGATTTTCTTTTCTTCTATTTCACGACAGAAATAAACAAAACGACTACTTCTGTTGTGTTGGTGTTGGTGGTTGTATTATTTTTATCATTATAATAGAAAATAAACACAGCAAAAACAGTTGTTGAATATTACACAGAATCAGATGCACATAGGTCATTCCATCGGTTGTGTAATGTTAGGTTGTCTCGATGTACACAATAAAATGATGCACTGCTGATCGATGTAATTTGGTCGATGTAAACGAGACAACGTAACTCATCGAGACAACGTGAATCATCACGACGTACTGCAAAGTCGCGACGTAAAGGGAGCAATGTAAAACTTGTAAATATTATTTTCTGATATTTTTAAATGAAAAAAAAAAGGTTTACAGCGTAAATTAAAACACAAGGATGGTTTTATTTTTAAAAATAAGATTGGAATTAAACATTTGGCTATGCTTTCTAGAAATATGAGTGATGAAATCTTGCGATTTCTTAGAATGGTACTGATATGCGGGAAAAAGACAGAAGAACAAGATATCCGATTGATGTTCTATGCTCGGTTCTATGTAAGCAACATGTTCTATGCAAGTTGTCCAACAAAATCGAGATGTGTTTCATCCAGTGACGAATCTTTCGTTTCTTCGTCCAAAGCCGCCAATTCATCCTTCTTAGTTTTTTTCATTCTCGACCTTGATATCGCTCCACCGCTCCACTAGCAAGCGAAGATGATCCACCACTACTTTCCCCTTGATGATTCTGGTGAGTTTGCATTGCTTTCACCTTGTTTACTTCCACTATAATTTCCTTTACTTCCTCCGTTGCTGGATTTATCGCAATTTATCCATCTGGTCCATATTCCGCACTGTCGGACATGTTGAAGTCTTCATTCTTGTCACTCGCATCCGAATCATACTCAGCCTGAGATGTTTCTCGTTTCACCAGCACCTTGTACAAATCAAAACCGCCTTGATTCTGCAGTGTCGGTACGATTGCATCCGTTTCCGAGCATAACATCGGCTCTTCAGTTGAGGGCATCGGTTCAGATGACACAGGCGATTCACCACTCGACAAAATGTGGCTACCTTGGAGTTTTTGTTCTAATTTGAATAAAAATGGCTGATGAATAAAATCTCCAGATACACCTGCGGATCCTAAACTTACCGATTGCAGCCGAATATCTGTTCGTCTCAGAGGGATTGATGGCAGGGGGTTTACCATTTTCACTTCCTCCATTTCGTCATCATCTGTATACGGCTGCACAATAATTTCGCACGGTTCAAAAGGTTCAGCTTTCGGATGCAACGGTATCGTGACCGTGACGGTTGACTTTAATTGAATTCGTATTTGAACCTTGATTGGAATCAGTTTCAACTTGCGATACCCGAGTTTATTGTCAGTGCAAACCTCAATCCGATACCAGTTACAAATAAAACCATACACACTGACGTTTAACACACAACAAGCCGACCCAATTTCGATACCCGATCCAGTTTGGAACTGAATCGAAAACGAATTCGCTATTTGTTTTTACAAGAAAACTGTGTTGCCGAAGGTGAAAAAAAAACAAGAACAAATCGGGCAGTGTTGCGAGATTTAATTTTACATAACAACAAAATGCGATAAAGCATCAAAATCGTGTAATATTTAACATCTTTTGCGGAGTCCTTTATGTGCATTGGTTTTCGTGTAATATTTATGTTTTTGATATGTGATTATTACATTCATGAAACTAAAAATTTTATTCTGATGTAATTTGAAGAGCGATGTAATATTCCATCAAGTGGATGTTATTGTGCATCGTATTTCCTTGATTACATCAGTTTTTAATACGTTACCGTCAATTACGTTGATGTATGTGTAGT
This sequence comes from Aedes koreicus, assembly GCA_024533555.2. Lineage (NCBI taxonomy): Eukaryota > Metazoa > Arthropoda > Insecta > Diptera > Culicidae > Aedes > Aedes koreicus. Next base: position 12,177 of record JAHHFK020001079.1, read on the forward strand.
ATACAGAGTATGTGTGAATGAAATATTAAGATGCTTTGTATGATTCTAAGGGTTTTCTGTTCCCTTTCGTTTTGGGTAATATCGTGTGGTTTGAGTGCAATAAACTGTGTGAGAAAAAAAAAAAAAAAGTTGTGTGGTAAGCTATCAAATCCCTCCCTCCGAGGAAAAAACAAAAAAACCCAACGCAGTGGATAGGCGGGGGGGGCTGTTAGATATACGTGCCGGCTGGGCTGCTTGTTTTATTTCTTGTGGGAAACTACGTGGGAAAAGGACAAAAAACAAGGAACAACTAAAATAAAAAAACAAGCTGAAATCCTCGGTCAGGTCACGACAGTATGTTACATATTTTTTTGCTGTGTACTTTTAAATTTACACACTGAACCGAAAAAATATACTTTCAATTCAAACACAAAACTTTCACAGTAGATGATTTTACTTTTAATTTAATGAAAAATAAACTCTTTTCAGAGGTAAAGTGCTAAGCTTTTAAAAAAACAATATTCCTTTTTTGTGTGTACAGGCTGCAAATGCCTACTTCGTGTAACGAGCTGGTGCTACCGGTAAGCTAGGGCTAACGACATTCCAAAAGTGCACTACGGCGATTCGTCAGTTAGCCTACGGGTCCTCCGCAGACGCGATCGACGAATACGGTCGAATGTCAGAGTCAACGGCGTTAATCTGCGTGTTGGAGTTCTGCCACACCACTGTTAAGGTATTTGCTATCCCCAAACCACGACGACGTAAAACGGCTGTTGGATGAAGGCAAGAGACGAGGATTCCCAGGGATGTTGGGTTTGTTGGACAGCTGCCACTGGCAATGGAAAAACTGCCCACTGCTTGGGCTGGACAGTACAAGGGGAAGGACAAAAAGCCCACTATTCTATTGGAAGCAGTGGCGTCGTATGACCTATGGATGTGGCACGCCTTCTTTGGCATGCCAGGGTCCTCAAACGACATCAATGTGTTGAAGCGTTCACCGTTATTTTCAGACTTGTACAGTGGCAAAACTCCTGTAGTAGAGTTTGAAATTAATGGGAGAACCTACACTATGGGGTATTACCTAGCGGACGGGATTCACCCTCCCCTATTTTAAAATGGTCACCCTCCCCTATTTTTAATGGTCGTTTAACCCTTCCCCTATTTTTAATCGTCGGTTTGACCATGATCATAGTCGGTTCAAAATCACTATACTGCAATAGTCATCATAACCCCCATAATGGTAAAACTGACTATGAAATTTCTCTGTGTGTGACTTTACCGAATAACAACCGCTTCACGCGCTGCTATCGCGCTGCTATCGGGAGCTAAAATTTTTGAAATAATAACAAACAGTAACAAACCCCTAACTGACCCTTTTTACCAAATAGCAACCGTCTCCCGCGCTGCTATATTTGAGCACCCGATGCTTCCCGGGAGCCTCGCTGCTATTTTGATACCGTATTTAGCAGCGACCGGTGCGGTGTGAAGTAATGGTGTTGCGCTGCTAAAATAGGTTTAGTTTAGCATCATTAATGGTGGGGTAGCGCGTTTAGCAGCGACCGGTACGGTGGTGAGTGATGATAGAGCGCTGCTAAAGCAACACCATTACTTCACACCGCACCGGTCGCTGCTAAATACGGTATCAAAATAGCAGCGAGGCTCCCGGGAAGCATCGGGTGCTCAAATATAGCAGCGCGGGAGACGGTTGCTATTTGGTAAAAAGGGTCAGTTAGGGGTTTGTTACTGTTTGTTATTATTTCAAAAAAATATACATTTAAGTAAATTTATTGCAATCCATCTCTTCTTTAAATTACACCTTGACATTTTATGTCATATAATATGGCGAATTTCTTCTATACAATAATATGTTCTGATGATGGGGTAAGGTTTTGTAAGGCTCAATGTGAATCCTCAATAACAGATCAAATTCCTCTTATTAGACTACATAACAATATTATTTTTATTAATTTTTGTGAGCATGACTAATAATTCTTTAGTATTTGTATATTCATTATCAATATTAAGGTATCCAATCCTAGTTTATGGTAAAAAGTTTGGAGTTTAAATATTTTTTTCAAATAATCTTGTAAATAAATTTAAAACTTCAACCTTATAAGTTTATAATTATGTAAATTAATTTAAAAATTCTTTAAGGACAGAGACATTTTTTTTGCATAATTTGTTTAACCACGGTAGCTTATACAAATTTCACCTGTACTTCATATTTTTAATTATACAAAATACCATAATACTTATCACTGCAAATAAATCAAAACATTAATTAATGTTTAATAAATTTATTCACACAAATATTTACCCGTGAAATAAAAAAATGTTAACGAATATAAAATAATTTGTTTGGAATTCATTAAAAATTATGAGTGATTAACAGAATTTAATTTAATGTTATACAAATTATTATTATTAATATTGTTTCATTAACTATAATTAAAAAATAATAATTTGAATATATCATATTAAGAAGAAATCATTCATTATTCTTAAATAAATTATAGCTTTAAATGTTAAATTAATTGGTTTAAAAAATAAAAACAATTAACCTAATTAATTTAATTTTCATTAATGCTGTGAGCAATTTCATACAAATTTATATATTTAGAAATGATAATTTAATAAATAATACTAAATAGTTTAAAACTTCCTTATAAATATATATTAAACATTATCTTTAAATTTATATATTAAAACTAGCTGAACCCGGTGCGTGCGCTGCTACGCTTTCAACTAAATGAAGGAAAATTTAATATAACTGGCACGTTTATGGTTTTTTTTTTCGAAATGAGTTTTTTTTTCTTGAATAAGCAGGGGCTCAAACTTCTATCAAAACATGCTTCTTACCCGAGAAATACACGTTTTGTGTTTAAGTAACCTGGATAATTCTCATTTTTGGTAGAAATTTGTGTTTCGTTTGTATGGGAGCCCTCCTTTCTAGAGGGGGGTGGTTTCTCAAACCACCATACAATCATTGCCTTCAAAACCCCCCACATGCCAAATTTGGTTCCATTTGCTTGATTAGTTCTCGAACCATCATCGATTATAATAAAAATTTGAGTTTCATTTGTTTGAAGCCCCTCCCCCCTTTCTTCAGAAAGGGGAGGGGTCTTGAACTAGCATAGAAACATTCTTGCCTTCAAAACCCCCCACATGCCAAATTTGATTAAATTTGCTTGATTAGTTCTCGGGTTATGATGAAATTAGTATCTCATTTGTATGAAAGCGCCCCTTCCTGAGAGAGAAGGGGTCTCAAACAATGATAAGAACCTTTCCCAGCCCCAAAAACCTCTTCATATAAATTTTCACGTTGGTCTGTTCAGAACTTTCCGAGTGTATAAGGGTCTGACAGACAGACAGACAGAAATTCATTATTATATGTATAGAAATCTAGCCTCCAAAAATCCCCATATGCCAAAAGTGGTTTCATTTACTTGATTAGTTCTCAAGTTATGCAGAAATTTGCTTTTTATTCGTATGGGAGCCACCCCCATCCCTTCAAAATGGGGAGGGGTATTGAACTGCCATAGAAAAATTTCTTGCCTCCAAAAACCTCAACATGCCAAATGCCAAAGGCGGAGGGGTCTCAAACTAAATTAGAAACATTTATTTCTCTCAAAAACCTCCACCTACCAAATTTGGTTCCATTTGCTTTAATTTTTATCGAGTTATACAGAAATTCGTGTTTCATTTGTATGAAAGACCCCTCTTTCAGTGAGTGGAGGAGTCTCAAACCACAGTAGAATCTTGATAAGTTCTCGAGTTATTCAAAAATTTGTGTTTCATTTGTATATGAGCCCTCCTTTCAGAGAAGGGAGGGGCTTGAGTCAACTTAGAAACATTACTTGCCTTCAAAAACCTCCACCTGCCAAATGTGGTTCCATTTACTTGATTAGTTCTAGAGTTATGCAGAAATTTGTGTTGGATTTGTTTGGAAACTCCCCTCCCTCCTCCTTCCAGATGGCGGAGGAGTCTCAAACTTCCATAGAAACATTTCTCTCCTCCAAAAACCTCCACATGCCAAATTTGATTCCGTATGCTTGATTAGTTCTCGAGTTATGCACAAATTTGTGTTTCATTAGTATGAGAGCCCCCCTCTTACAGAGGGCGGAGGGGTCTTGAGTTACCTTAGAAACATTTCTTGCCTTCAAAAACCTCTACCTGTCAAATTTGGTTCCATTAACTTGAATAGTTCTAGAGTTATGCAGACACTTGTGTTTCATTTGTATGGGGGCCAAGCCCCCCCCCCCTACCAGAGAGAGGAAGGGTCTCGAACTACCGTAGAAACATTTATTGCCTTTAAAATCCCCGCAAGCCAAATTTGGTTCCATTTGCTTTATTAGATCTAGAGTTATAAAGAAATTTCAGTTTCATTTGTATGACAGCACCCCTTCTAGGAGAGGGGAGGGGTCTCAAACCACCATAGAAACATTTTTCGCCACCAGAAAACCCCACATGACATATTTGGTTCCATTTGCTTAATTAGTTCTTGAGATATGCAGAAACTTCTGTTTCATTTGTATGGTAGCCTCCCTTTCTAGAGAGGGGAGGGGTCTCAAACTACCACAGAAACATTTCTTCCCTCCAAAAAATTTGGATTCCTTTGCTTGATCAGTTCTCGAGTTATGCAGAAATATGTGTTTCATTTGTATGGGAGCCCCCCCTTTCAGAAGAGGGAGGGGTCTCTTACTATCTTAAGAACCTTCCCCGGACCCAAAAACCCCTGCATACAAATTTTCACGCTGATCGGTTCTGTAGTCTCCGAGCCTATTAGGGTCAGACAGACAGACAGACAGACAGACAGAAATCCATTTTTATATATATAGAAGATTGACAAATTTTAAAAGTTGGGATTGTAAAATTGATTCGTGTATTAATTCAATCGTATTCAATAAATAAATAAAATAATTATTATTGAAAAACAAAATTCAAATGAATTATTTTGAATAGTTATGTTTCCTTTATTCAAAATATAATGATTCAGTTAATTCAAGTTCCAATTCCAATTCCAAAATTTCCGAACTTATCAAAACTTATGAAAAGTTAACAAAATCAATTTGAATTGAATTATTATACTTGTTCATATAATTTACAAAAATATATTCATATATAATGATTTGGAAAATAATGTTGCTAATTGATTGCTTATTGCTTTGGCTATTCTAAAAAAATATATGAAAACAAATGTTTTATAGTATTATAAATGTTTTCTTTGCATTTATGTAGGAATCTATTTTATTTACAACTGTTAATTGAAACTATTATTTTTTATTACACATTTCATTAAAAAAAAAAGTTTAAATGAATATTTGTAAGTATATTTAAACTTAATTTCATTGAACTAGAAACTAAAATCAAATTCAACCCCCAAATTTAATGTTAATATATTACAGTTATAAATAAAAAACAAAATATATCTGATTAAAATTATTATTATATATATTTAATTTAAATAATTATAACTTGAAAAAATATTTTTAAAAAATACGTTTAAATTATTCAATCGTTGTTTACTTTTTAATGAAATAAATTAAGCTTCTTAATTTTAATTGAATATTTTCGTTTAAATAATGCAATTGTTAATTTTATTATAAACCTAGGGTTTTTTTTTCACTTGAGCGAATCTAACATTGAGAGACTCTCTTTGATTACTTTCTCTTTCATTCATATTCCAATCACCTTTACGTTTTTCATTCTACTATTTGTAGAGTATGCTAGTCAGCACTGTTTTGTATCGATCTGTACACACTTAGAAAATTTTACAGTATTCGGTGATTTTTTACCGAACTTTCAACAGCTGAACGATCGGTAATCCGATTTACCGGATTACGGTGAAATTTTACCGTATTCCGGTAAAAAAATTACCGGAACTTGTCAAATTTCACCAAAATCCGTTAAATCGAATTACCGAACGTTCAGCTGTTGAAAGTTCGGTAAAAAATTACCGAATACTGTAAAAAAATTTAAGTGTGTACTAAAGAATCCCTCGAAAGTTTTATTATAGCGCTGTAACAAATGAAAGAGAGCAAGACCGGAGAGAATCTCTCAATGCTAGATAACCGTAGAAATATAATGAGCATTAAAAGTAATGCAAATATTTTTCAAAAAATCTAACATAATTTTCAAAAAATTACTGTTATAATAATTGGTTTTATATGATAAGTTATAATGAAAAATAATTAAAATAAATAATTTCAAATTTCATCTTCCCCACACAAACCCATTCTTATCTTTTCCGGGAAACATGGACTGTGCCTGGGTCAATATTCGGCTCATGAAGTCCAGATCATCGTTGCTGGATTTGATAGGTGCAAAAAACTGTCCATTTCTAATTTAAAAGCTTAGCTAAATGTTTAAAAACGTACTGCCATTTGTTCTTGTTGTTTTCAGTTAATTTTAGCTGGTACTTATTTGGATGTCTCCGCTGTGGAGAACAGTAACTAAGAATGATTACTGTAATAGCAACGACCGGTGTGGTGATGGGTTACTAAGTTAAAATAAGAGCGCTGTGCGCTGCTAAAATAGCAGCGCAAATGACAACGACCGGTACGGTTGCTCTAAGCAGGAAATAAATTTTCTATAAAATGAATAAAAAAATATATACACGCAAAGAAATCATTCTGTTTTGAATGAACAAAATATTTTGTGGGTGTTTAAAAGGGGGGGCGTCTCTTTCTCAGGTGGGGGTTTTTTTTGTTTTTGTTTTGTGGGGTGTGGGCACGCTTAGTAGATAGAAAAAAAATTTTTAAGATTTTGGGGGAGATTTTTAATGTGTGGGGGGAAAAGAGCAGGACGAAGGGAGATGGGGGGGTTTGAATTACAAGCTGAAAAATTTTTTTTTGAAGTTGGTTGGGTGGGGTTTTTTTTTTTTTTTTTTTTTGGATTTGGGTTTGTGTGGGGCCCCCCCCGGGTTTTTGGTATATTTTTTTTTTTTTTTTTTTTTTATAAAAATTTTAAAAATCAATTAAATTTTTTTTTAAAATAAAAAAAAAATTATTTTTTAGTGTGATGTGTGGTGTGTTTTAAAAAAATTTATTTTTTTTTTTAAATTAATAATTTTTTTTTTTTTTTTTTAAAATATTTTTTTTTCCCTAAAAAAACACTTTGTTTTTTAAAAAAAAAATTTTTTTGTTTTTTTTTATTTCTTTTTGTTTCAATTCAGGGCATCTTCAACGGCGATCCAAATCGTGGATTGGATTTATTTTTTTAGACCAAACGCAAAAACATCGCTGCACCGGTGTTGTAAATTTTGTTTTATACTGGATCTATTTTGCATAATTTTAAAACTGGTATATGTTTTGATCTATTCTTGCAGCAATTTGGAACAAGAAAAATACCGTTCCAAAACACTACACGCTACTTGATAATACCAATTATTGTGTAAAATTTCAGCTTTTACTAAACAATAACTCAATTTTATTGAGTATATTCTGAGGTATATTTGTGAGCCGAAAAGTAACCGTGTTTGCTGCGTGTGATGCTGGTGGCGGACAAAAAGTTGTGTTGCTCGCCTCGGATGCTGATAATTACCTCAAGTTGCTCCCGGTGCTAGTGAATTACCTTTTCGTTCCATTCCTAAATAATGAATGCTTGTCTTAGTTTTTTTTAACAGCCACTGCATTTTCCGGAAAATGCTGACTAGATGAAAATGCGGAGGTTCCGAGATTGCGAATAGTATTTCGATTGCTCTGAAATTAAAAGTAATGAAGTCTTCAAAGTATCAATTGGTCATGATAAGCACTTGCAAATAGCTCATACAGGTACATTTTGGAGAAGCCTCTAGTTGACTAATGTCCAGGAACACCTCTCTATGCACGCGGAAACGCAGAAAGTGCTTCTCGTTGTAGGTTTGCGTGTCGCTAAAGTAGTCCTGGAACAGCTTCTGATGACCGGAACGAAAATCACTGTCGACGTTGGGGCGTCATCCAGGACGTGACCCTCTCCGTCTCGACTCTTGTTTATCCGCTGCCTAACTACAAATCAGCATGATCTAATATTGTTTTAATGAAATGCATGCATTCACACACTCACCCTCGCACTCACCTTCAGCCAAACGAAAGAACAAGTATTCCTTGTCGTCAGCTAACGACGCACTACTGGCATTAAAAAATTATTTGGTCAAACCAATCAATGGCAAAATGTGTGTGAAAAATCTGCGATCTCTGAATAAAAAACTTCTGATCTCTGATGTTGAATGATCGACAGGATGGCAGGTGTTGGCGGGTTCAACAACAAGAAATACAACACCGGTGCGGGGAACGCAAAGTTGGTCTATTTTAGCTAGTTCTATACAAGTTTCGCTGATGCAAATCAGGTATAAAGTTGATCTAAAAATAGACCGCCGCTGAAGATGCCCTCATAAAAAAGTTCTAAATCAATTCAAAATTTAATTCGAATCAAACCAATCAAATTATTTGAAGTAATCGCCGCTGTGTGATACTCGTTTAAATTATATTTAGTTTATAACAATCACATTTATTTTAAACTTCGTTTTAAACAAAAATGATTAATTAATTGTTTTAATAAAATAGTTGTATGAGCGCACATTTCATAGCAGCCATATTGCTACCTCTGACCTCTGCTTTCTAATGATAGTTTAAACATAATATATTATAATTTGTAAAGCAAATTATCAACGAGCTATTCTTTTTGCAGATAACTGAAAAAACAGCACGACTTCCGACGGAAGACTATTTTGCAAATAAGCTGACATTATGACTGCCACTCCCCAATATTTCTTCCCGAGTTCAGCATCCAACCACATGCACGATGCCAACTCCTGCAAAGTCCTATTCTTGCGTTCCGAAACGCCGTTCTGCTGGGGGAATATGGTGCGGTAATTGTTGAAATAACAATAAAACACGACTTCAGTTCTATAAAGCATGAAGTTTTATTTCAATTAAATGGTTTTATTATATTAGTTCATCAAAGTTAATTATTTCAACAAGTGCGTTTAGTTGATATAAGAAAACATTTGGTTTCGAACAATAAAACACGATGTTCAATTCTATAAAGCATGATGTTGTATTTCAACTCAAAGGTTTTGTTGAATTAGTTCATCATTGTTTATTATTTCATCAAAAGCATTTAGTTGGCTGAACAAAACATTTTGTTTTGAGCAATAAAACACGATGTTCAATTCTATAAAGCATGAAGTTTTATTTCAACTCAAAGGATTTGTTGAATTAGTTCATCAGTTTTATTGGTCCATATTTAAACCAAAATTTTAGTTGAATTGATTCCTATTCTGGTATAACTACGTATTTTTTTGCGTGTATGAGTTGCTTCAACTCATTCTTTAGTTAAATATTATGTAAAATAAGTAAACTATTATTATAGTAGTATAGTATTCTATATCACAGAAAAAAATCTTGTATTGCTGATTGCAGTTAAAAATGGACTCCGACAAAAACAGAAAAAGTGTGATAATAGTGCACGTTTACGTCACATTTTCAGTGAACTTATGCCTTTCAGCATTAAGGATAAGTGCACCGATGACAATAAAATGATTTGACGTAAACGTGCACTTTTATCACACTTTAAAATGCGCAAAAAGCACTTCTAGAGTCCAATCACAACTGCAACCAGCAATAGTAAAAACTACCATTTTACCCAACTATGCCTATCTTTAAAACTACCTTGAAATTTCAGTCAAATTTACTACTTTTATGGTAAAACCTTCAACATTTGTGGTATAGTTGACATACCTCATATTGATATCAACCGCACCATGGTAGATCTTATCGCAGGCATGGTAAAATCAAACGCATTTATAGCATAGACTATCTCTTAGACCAGTAGGTCCCGAACAAAAACGATTTTTTTCTTGGCTCAGTCAGTACTAGCACATCGGTCCCAAGCTTAATAATACCAACCAAGAGTTAGTTTATGATATTACCATAGATCATTGCACGGAATGTATTAACCACATTTTTTTGACAGTTCAGGGAGCTTGTTTACTAGGTGTTAGAATTCGAACCGCTCAAAACGAAATTTTGCCTTGGCTTTTTTCGGATTTTGTTCGATTAGATTCAGGAAATGATGCAAAAATAAGCACTGGTTTCTCTTTTCCAGCTGTGTTACTTCAATCGTAATCAATTTAGAGCACAAAACCTCAAACCGATCTTACCGAAAATATTCCACGTCCACGTAAACAAGCTCCCTGAACTGTCAAAACTGCATTGATGACGCCATCGTGCAATGATCTATAGACTAACTCTATAATACGCCCCTAATAATGAACTCACACGAACACACTCTCAAATATTCTGTCAAAATAACACAGCAAATCAAAACAAAGGCGCAAATATATATAGTTAGGTGCTGGTTTCAAGGTGTACTTCGGACCAAGGGGTTCTACAACAGTGAACCAATTTCAAATCGCTAGTTGCATATTGATTGTTGTTTATAGTCAGCTGAAAATGCTTTCAACAGCCTTGGTGAAAACACCAAACCGTTCTGCACGAGAGCCGAACGTGACTGCAAACACACCACCATGTGGCTATAATTTACCACTTCAGTTTCGTGCTTATAGATGAACCCGCAACGCAATGGACGCGACACGAGTGTACGCGCTCTTGTTTTGCTTTAGACACCTTGTCCGTGTCTTGATTTTTGAGAAAACACCCGAGCCGAGTGGTTACGATCACAAGAAAGCTCATCCCGCATAATCACAAACCATTCCTGGATCATTTCCTTTATTGTTGACGACCGTTTCCGTTATTGTTACGACATTTACCCTTATAGTTGACAACTATAAACTAACAATTTCCTATATAGATTTAACAATATGTCAGATGGTCAAAGGCCAAATAACAATATGCTGAATAGGCGGTTAAGTTAGGTTACCATAAAAAATGGCAATTTTCACGAACAAAATTTTAGCAGTACTCTAAGCCAAAAAGTTGGTGTATAATCCAGACCGAGTGCAGACAATAAGAAACCTTTCAATGACAATATGGCATACATTAACAATATGTGTTAATGTAGAGGTTGTATGGTGGAAGTGAGATTAAACTATTTGATAACAATAACATAAAATGTGATAATATATCTTACATTCGAAATATAGTTCTGACTAAATAGCTAATTGTTTTTCATTATGCGGGATGTTTACTATAACCATGAAAATGGTCGAATTCACCAAGTTCATAGCATTTTTTACTATGAACATGCCCAAAAAACCACAAGCATAATTACCTTTTCGTTCCATTCCTAAATAATGAATGCTTGTCTTAGTTTTTTTTAACAGCCACTGCATTTTCCGGAAAATGCTGACTAGATGAAAATGCGGAGGTCCTGAGATTGCGAATAGTATTTCGATTGCTCTGAAATTAAAAGTAATGAAGTCTTCAAAGTATCAATTGGTCATGATAAGCACTTGCAAATAGCTCATACAGGTACATTTTGGAGAAGCCTCTAGTTGACTAATGTCCAGGAACACCTCTCTATGCACGCGGAAACGCAGAAAGTGCTTCTCGTTGTAGGTTTGCGTGTCGCTAAAGTAGTCCTGGAACAGCTTCTGATGACCGGAACGAAAATCACTGTCGACGTTGGGGCGTCATCCAGGACGTGACCCTCTCCGTCTCGACTCTTGTTTATCCGCTGCCTAACTACAAATCAGCATGATCTAATATTGTTTTAATGAAATGCATGCATTCACACACTCACCCTCGCACTCACCTTCAGCCAAACGAAAGAACAAGTATTCCTTGTCGTCAGCTAACGACGCACTACTGGCATTAAAAAATTATTTGGTCAAACCAATCAATGGCAAAATGTGTGTGAAAAATCTGCGATCTCTGAATAAAAAACTTCTGATCTCTGATGTTGAATGATCGACAGGATGGCAGGTGTTGGCGGGTTCAACAACAAGAAATACAACACCGGTGCGGGGAAAGTTGGTCTATTTTAGCTAGTTCTATACAAGTTTCGCTGATGCAAATCAGGTATAAAGTTGATCTAAAAATAGACCGCCGCTGAAGATGCCCTCATAAAAAAGTTCTAAATCAATTCAAAATTTAATTCGAATCAAACCAATCAAATTATTTGAAGTAATCGCCGCTGTGTGATACTCGTTTAAATTATATTTAGTTTATAACAATCACATTTATTTTAAACTTCGTTTTAAACAAAAATGATTAATTAATTGTTTTAATAAAATAGTTGTATGAGCGCACATTTCATAGCAGCCATATTGCTACCTCTGACCTCTGCTTTCTAATGATAGTTTAAACATAATATATTATAATTTGTAAAGCAAATTATCAACGAGCTATTCTTTTTGCAGATAACTGAAAAAACAGCACGACTTCCGACGGAAGACTATTTTGCAAATAAGCTGACATTATGACTGCCACTCCCCAATATTTCTTCCCGAGTTCAGCATCCAACCACATGCACGATGCCAACTCCTGCAAAGTCCTATTCTTGCGTTCCGAAACGCCGTTCTGCTGGGGGAATATGGTGCGGTAATTGTTGAAATAACAATAAAACACGACTTCAGTTCTATAAAGCATGAAGTTTTATTTCAATTAAATGGTTTTATTATATTAGTTCATCAAAGTTAATTATTTCAACAAGTGCGTTTAGTTGATATAAGAAAACATTTGGTTTCGAACAATAAAACACGATGTTCAATTCTATAAAGCATGATGTTGTATTTCAACTCAAAGGTTTTGTTGAATTAGTTCATCATTGTTTATTATTTCATCAAAAGCATTTAGTTGGCTGAACAAAACATTTTGTTTTGAGCAATAAAACACGATGTTCAATTCTATAAAGCATGAAGTTTTATTTCAACTCAAAGGATTTGTTGAATTAGTTCATCAGTTTTATTGGTCCATATTTAAACCAAAATTTTAGTTGAATTGATTCCTATTCTGGTATAACTACGTATTTTTTTTGCGTGTATGAGTTGCTTCAACTCATTCTTTAGTTAAATATTATGTAAAATAAGTAAACTATTATTATAGTAGTATAGTATTCTATATCACAGAAAAAAATCTTGTATTGCTGATTGCAGTTAAAAATGGACTCCGACAAAAACAGAAAAAGTGTGATAATAGTGCACGTTTACGTCACATTTTCAGTGAACTTATGCCTTTCAGCATTAAGGATAAGTGCACCGAAGACAATAAAATGATTTGACGTAAACGTGCACTTTTATCACACTTTAAAATGCGCAAAAAGCACTTCTAGAGTCCAATCACAACTGCAACCAGCAATAGTAAAAACTACCATTTTACCCAACTATGCCTATCTTTAAAACTACCTTGAAATTTCAGTCAAATTTACTACTTTTATGGTAAAACCTTCAACATTTGTGGTATAGTTGACATACCTCATATTGATATCAACCGCACCATGGTAGATCTTATCGCAGGCATGGTAAAATCAAACGCATTTATAGCATAGACTATCTCTTAGACCAGTAGGTCCCGAACAAAAACGATTTTTTTTCTTGGCTCAGTCAGTACTAGCACATCGGTCCCAAGCTTAATAATACCAACCAAGAGTTAGTTTATGATATTACCATAGATCATTGCACGGAATGTATTAACCACATTTTTTTGACAGTTCAGGGAGCTTGTTTACTAGGTGTTAGAATTCGAACCGCTCAAAACGAAATTTTGCCTTGGCTTTTTTCGGATTTTGTTCGATTAGATTCAGGAAATGATGCAAAAATAAGCACTGGTTTCTCTTTTCCAGCTGTGTTACTTCAATCGTAATCAATTTAGAGCACAAAACCTCAAACCGATCTTACCGAAAATATTCCACGTCCACGTAAACAAGCTCCCTGAACTGTCAAAACTGCATTGATGACGCCATCGTGCAATGATCTATAGACTAACTCTATAATACGCCCCTAATAATGAACTCACACGAACACACTCTCAAATATTCTGTCAAAATAACACAGCAAATCAAAACAAAGGCGCAAATATATATAGTTAGGTGCTGGTTTCAAGGTGTACTTCGGACCAAGGGGTTCTACAACAGTGAACCAATTTCAAATCGCTAGTTGCATATTGATTGTTGTTTATAGTCAGCTGAAAATGCTTTCAACAGCCTTGGTGAAAACACCAAACCGTTCTGCACGAGAGCCGAACTTGACTGCAAACACACCACCATGTGGCTATAATTTACCACTTCAGTTTCGTGCTTATAGATGAACCCGCAACGCAATGGACGCGACACGAGTGTACACGCTCTTGTTTTGCTTTAGACACCTTGTCCGTGTCTTGATTTTTGAGAAAACACCCGAGCCGAGTGGTTACGATCACAAGAAAGCTCTCAACATACACCCAGTATGACACTGGCTACCACGGATAGAGCATTGCTCGTCGGATGATTCTAAAAATTTGATAATTTGACTTATAGGTTTGTTTTCTTGGCCGTTGGGTGACGGGCGCATAAGTTGATTGAGTTTAACAAGCGTGGCATGGGTAGAAATAAAATAAATGAACCACGCGTGTATTCCACAATCGGACACAATCGGAAACACTCGGCTTTGGTGTTTGCCGAATCATCATACACGGTGTCTGAAGCCAAAACACGAGCACTGGCATTGGTGTTGTACCAACCGCGTGGCGTGTAAGTCTGGAAGCACGAAGTCAAAGTGGTGAATTCAATACACGCACTAGCGTGGTAAAAAATAGCTCGGCGTGCAGTGTAGTGTTTGGACATGGCTGGTTTTCAAGCGTTCTGTGAGAGTGAGTAAGACCACACTAAAACACAGCTCACAGTAAAAGTCAAAAAGACCAAACTATTATAGCAGCGTGCACAGGCTCGTATAGATATAAAAAAAAACATATTTATAACTTTTTTGATTTATTATCGTTTCAAGGTTGGTATCGTGTTTGAAAGAAATTTATTTTCCTACACGGGTAAAATTCCACACATATTTATTGGCAAAAATCCATGTAGAATTCCAAATAATATTCATTTGTTCACACATAAACAGAACCCTCCACGTAACACATATGAAGTTTATGTGGCAATATCTCAGATGGAAGATTTTTTTTGCTTATCTTTTGAGCGATGTGTGCACGTTTAGTAGATAGAAAGAAGATTTCAAACATTTTGATGAAGATTTTAAAGATTTACTGCAAAGAGATGCAGCACGATGAAAGTTGATGGATTAAGATTCACAAGCTGAAACAAGATTTTTCAAAGATTGATTCGCTAGCGTGGGATTTTTCGATCATCTTGAATGTGGATTCAGATGTGTCGCACACTCAGGTGTGGCCACACTTAGTAGTTATTTGTACACAGGAAGTATGTGTGATAACAAATAGATATCATTTGTTGATCAAATTACAAAAAATCACTCTGAGAAAAATTCAATCGTTATACCGACAATTAAATCATGGTCAGGATGACTATCGCATATAATCCCGCATAATCACAAACCATTCCTGGATCATTTCCTTTATTGTTGACGACCGTTTCCGTTATTGTTACGACATTTACCCTTATAGTTGACAACTATAAACTAACAATTTCCTATATAGATTTAACAATATGTCAGATGGTCAAAGGCCAAATAACAATATGCTGAATAGGCGGTTAAGTTAGGTTACCATAAAAAATGGCAATTTTCACGAACAAAATTTTAGCAGTACTCTAAGCCAAAAAGTTGGTGTATAATCCAGACCGAGTGCAGACAATAAGAAACCTTTCAATGACAATATGGCATACATTAACAATATGTGTTAATGTAGAGGTTGTATGGTGGAAGTGAGATTAAACTATTTGATAACAATAACATAAAATGTGATAATATATCTTACATTCGAAATATAGTTCTGACTAAATAGCTAATTGTTTTTCATTATGCGGGATGTTTACAATAACCAAAAAAAAAACGAAAGGATGAGTTATGTCAGTGACATAACTGCAATGTTGACGTAGGACTGCTTGTTGATGTGAAGAAATTGATGTCACGAATTAATACATTTTTACTATATTTTATTCAGTCTGTAGAACCATCAAACCCTATGCTATTGGTGTGTGAGGCTCCGGTTCTTCTTCCGCTATTGGTTCTCCACGAAAATTTATAGAAACTGCAGTTCAGCTCGAATTGACTGTTAATGATATTTTGTTTGTTAAATCAGCGCCAACATTAATTCGCCCTAATTTGCTTTAGTAAACAATGGCTTTCGTAGTCATTTGCTATTGAACAAAATGTCACACATACAAATTAAGCACTCTTTAAGGAAGATCAGCTTTATTTCTATCCGCTGATATATTCAATTTGAAGGAATTGTATTCAACTTCCGATAAATTAGCAGACAAAGTGTTTGTTTACAAAAGCAGATTCGCCCTAATCAAATGTTGGCGCTAAAATGTCCAACGTGCTTGTAAGTGTGAAATGGATCCTGTGTTTACGGAGGGAACATGGTTCGTGATTGAAATGTTCTTCTCAGTCTTCTTGGGCTGCAGGACAGCTTGAGTGTTTGGCGGCACGTGATACTACGATAAAAATAGGCATTTGCACCGTCTTCAACTCGAGATTGTACAGACTGAAGATTGAACATACACCCAAAAGTTGAAAAGGTGGCAAAAAATGCAATTGCAGTTTTTGCAATCATATCTTGAGAAATCCGCATGATTCAGAAATGGCAATTTTGCCCATTTTGATCCACAAAGCGTTTTATGGTACAAATGAAGCCATGCAAATGTGTGCAAGTGACTGGCAAGCAAAAATAGCTCGAAACAAATTTATCGCTGTAGGATCCTTATTCAATCATCACCAACATATCAATATACAATATGGATGAGTCGATATCACAAAATGCCGCAACGCTATTGGCCACTGTTGTATTGCCGCCGTCAAGTGTTCTATTTTGGTTCTCACTGATAATCGACAAAGCATTTTATGAAATAAACAATGCCATGGAAGTTTATTGACGACAGGATGCACATAGCTTGGTGGAAAATATGTCCATTTGCTTCATTGCTGTACCCTGAATTCCTCGCCAAGTGAACTAACCGTAGGGTTTCTATTATACAACTCTTAATTTGTCAAAGTGGCTAATTGGTTGCCATCAAGAGCCGCCGCGCTAGCGGTCCTGGTCTGAATCTCGATCTTGATGTGCACATTTTATTTTGGTGAGCCATCTGACTTTCGGACACTCATCTCTTACTCATCAACTAAATATCACTGCGCACAACAACCCTCACGCACACGTTCAATTTTTCATTGCGAATTGCTGTTGCTGTTTTGCCCACAACTAATGTTAGATTTTTCATCCAAGTTACGATCAATAGCAAGAATGGAACAAAATCAAGCGAAATTGTATAACAATCTTACTTTTTTAGTTTGGGTGTAGAGCGAATTACGAAGAACTTCATTTAACACCAAGTAGACAGTGTGGACATTATCGTGTTGCAAAAAGTTCCACAGGCTGGAGCGGGAATCGAACCCTCAACTTCATGACAACAACCGCTTGAACGACGGGCGACGCCGCTAACCACTTGACCACGAAGATGATGTGGGCGATTGATTTGGCCATTTTCTCCGAGACGCGGCAGTTTAAGCAACGCCATGTTGAGCCGGTGCGTGGTAATGAACATTTCGATGAGCTCAAGAGAAATTTCAATCAAACATACTCTTTAATCGGTAAATTGATTTGGTCGTCCTGAAAAGGACAGATTTTAGTTTTTTACGGAGGGATGATTTACGTCAGCGTCGACGTCGGGCTTCTTCCGCTTGCCTCGTTTAGCGGACGTGCCAGCCACGTCAGGCGCCACATCAGCGTCTACTCGATTTCCAGCAGCAGGGCGTACAACTCGGAAAAGCGCTATTTTATCACGAGAGCGGGATACACACGTCTGAACGTGTCGATGATCCAATAACGAATGATTACTAAACGTCTTCTTCTTCTTCTTTATTGTTTTAACGGGAATGCCAGGCCTGTTTTATATAATGGCATATACCATTACATGACAAGAAGGGGGTTCTCAACGAAGGCAATGCAAATCAAATTTTACAAAAGGGGACGGGCCTCAGTTGTTACGCCAGACAGCAGCGTGGAAATAAAATCATTAGTTTTCATTCGAGCGACAGGGGTTTCGGAGGTTAAATTCGCATCTTTTCTACTCAGGCAACAGAAAAACGGCCCTTGTCAGGGCCTCAGAACCCTATCCCAAGAGAGTTGAGATTTATACACACTTGCTTCTGAAACTGCAAAACAATAGTAACAATACAAACAATAGTTTGTAAATATTGGCCAGAAAAATTATAACTCACATTTTAAAACTACCTGCCACTAACCTAATCTTTTATCTGCACCTAATCCACTATGAACCTATGTACAACAAGAACTACAATGAAGCTAACCTACCCCCTACACTGAATATGTGAAACACATAATTGGTCTGCCGTGTTGCAGTTCCGCTCAAATTAACTGTTAATATTTCGTTAGTTGAATGTACAACGTGCTTGATAGTTTTAACATGGCAAATGGAGATTTATATATGGATACTAATAAAAAATGCTGCTCATTTTCTCCAGAACGTGGCTTTTCAAGCAACGCCATGTTGAGCCGGTGCGTGGTAATGAACATTTCAATGAGCTCAAGAGAAATTTCAATCAAACATACTCTTTAGTTGGCAAATTTATTTGTTCGTCCTAAAAAGACCGGGTTTTAGTTGTTAACGGAGGGAACATGGTTCGCGATTGAAATTTTCTTCTCGGTCTTCCTGGGCAGCAGGATGGCCTGAGTGTATGGCAGCACGTAATACTACGATAAAAATTGACATTTGCAACGTCTTTCACTCGAGAGTGTACACACTGAACATTGACCATAGAGCGAATTACAACGAACAACTTAACCTAACACCCAGTGGATTAAACTGGACATTTTCGCTTTGCAAAAAAGTTCCACAGGCTGGAGCGGGAATCGAACCCTCACTTCATGGCAATGAACGACGGGCGACGCCGCTAACCACTTGACCACGAAGATGATGTGGGCGATTGATTTGGCCATTTTCTCCGAGACGCGGCTTTTTCAACGCCATATTGAGCCGGTGCGTGGTAATGAAAATTTCGATGAGCTCAAGAGAAATTTCTATCAAACATACTCTTTAGTTGGCAACTTGATTTGATCGTCCTGAAAAGGACGGATTTTAGTTGATAACATGGTTCGCGATTGAAATTTTCTTCAGTCTTCTTGGGCTGCAGGACACCACTCTGTGAAATGGTCACACCGGAGAAAAGTTTGTTCAGCTCCTCGTCGTTGCGGATGGCTAGCTGCAGGTGACGTGGGATGATTCTGGTCTTCTTGTTTTCACGGGTGGCGTTTTCTACCACCGTGCTCCGCAGACAAGTCTGTCGCATACGGATGCACAGCGAGAACTGATGATTGGTCGGTCGTCCCCACATGTTTGAAATTCGCTGGCACGGTAACTGTGGCAGTATGAACCAATCAGAGCGAGGCGCAAACATGATGTCATTTTCGACCAATAGCGTTGTGCGTTTAGACATTTTTCTTTTAAGTACATTTTAATTAGTTTAAACAAACATTATGAATTAAGTTTGCAACAGGGATTCAGCGTTGATGTTCTACCTTGCGAATGAAATACTTATCGTAAAATGTCTGTGGGCCAGAGAGGAGATATTATCGTTCAAAGTCTCCAAACCCGCGTAACGCTTGCGATTTCAGAAATTTTAGAACGGCGCCCCTATACAGGAATAGAAAAGAGAGACGTAAGTCCTACGTCAAAAATCAAAAGTGAATGTGCCGTTCCTGTGTGCCAGTTATAGTACTAGTTAAGAACTATGTTTAAAAATTCTTGGGAAAAAACCCACTTTCAGTACGTCAAATGAAAGCTTTCAATCCATATTTTGAACGAAAAACATCGAAACTGAGCCAAAACTTTGTTTTTGTATTATTATTCACGTTTGCCATAACTGGGCTTCAAATGGTGAGTTGACAACTTCGAAGGAGGGTGCGACCGATCTCTCGTCCTCACAAGTTCCTACCTCACGCCTCCACGAGTCATATGATCACAAAAGACTGCCAGCTGAAACATGGAGACGCTGGTTGGCGTAGCCTGGGCAATGTTGTCAATCTGACAATAGCGAAGTGAGGGGGTGCGACTGAACATCATGTACCTTAAGTCATATTGCATATTTTCCATTTTCAATTTATTAATAATTTCAGCACGAATTAGAATCATCGGCATCGAAAGCTCTCAATTAATAACTGTGGAAGTGCATTTGAAACACTGAGTTGAGAGCAGGCAATAAGCAATTTGTGAAAGCAATAAGCTTGAAATGCTATGTATAATAACGCTTTAGAATCATCTGCATTCCAAAAATGTAAGAGGGTTTTTTTTTTATTTTTAACCATGTAAGAGCCTAGAGCAACATGACAGGCATCAAAGGGTCAATTTGTTTTTCAGCATTTCAGCATAATATTTAATTTAAAATTGCACTTCTAAACTTCAACTACTGTATTTTTTTTTTTTTTTTGTGTAAAATAAGTTGGTTTTATTTGTCAGTTTTTAGAACACAGTACATATTCACAATTCTCTAATCTATATCGAAATGAAATTTTAGTGCTTCTACATCAATTGGATCGTTACATTCACAAATAAAGCAGATGTATTTTTAAAAAAGTTTAAGCACCTCCACACGCCTTCTTCTGTCTATTCCTGCTAGTGCAGGTCTCACCAATTCTTCAAAAGAGAGTCGTCTCCATCCATCCATGATGAGTGTTATTCTCTGCTGTAGAACCTCCCAAGCCGGGGCGACGCGAACACAAGCACAAAATTTGTGGAGAAGAGATTCAGTCGCTTGGTTGCCACAATGAGTGCAAAACTGGTCCGGAACTCTGCGCATCACGAACAGTAGCTCTCTATGGTCGATTTTGCCATTAATCATCAAATAGAGTTTCGACCGGTGCGTTGATGGAAGTTGCTTTGTTGAGATGTTTTGCCACGTGCGTGGCCAGTCGTTTTCTGGACTGTTTCGTTCCACCTTCGGTAGTTCTGTTTGCTGGACGAAGTGCTGGTGGATTTGATCGGCGGAGGGGTTTTGTTGGATTTGGAGGGGAATGTGGGATAAATTTGATAGGATTATTTTGATGTCAGGAAGGTCTATTGGAATTGCTGGGCGTAGATTATCTTGGAAAAGAAGGGATCTATAAAAAGGAAGGGATGCGATCTCATGCAGATGTCGGTTTATTGCGAGCGACTTACATTTTAGCGCTGGTAAATGCAGCTTCAGGCCTCCTTTTTCCTTGCTGCACGCGAGCTGCACCATCGGGACACGGGCGACTATTCCTCTCCAGAGAAACGTTCCCATCGTTGACGTTATCTTCGCTGTGTGCACTCCCAACGGTGGTAGAATGGACGCGAGGTACCATATCCTGGATGTGGCGAACGTGTTGAGCATAATGATTTTTTGGTATAGCGTCAGCGTGCGCAGAGAATGCAACCACATTTGTTGCGAGAACTTCCCCACGAGCGCATTCCAGTTTAATGTTGTCATCAAGCGTATCGAGTTTGCGAACACAACACCCAGAATTTTGACTGTGTTGGCTGTTTGCAGCCACTGGGAGTTGATAGTGCCGCCTTCGCAAAACCCGACATCGATGGCAACAGTTTTCCGCACATTCAATTTCGCTCCAGCAGCTCTCCCGAAGCGAGTAAACAGCCCATTCATCTCTTCGATTTGTCTCGTCGATGTGATGATTACACTGATGTCATCCGCATAGGCCACCAGCAGATCGTTACCGCACACACGCTCGAGCCTGCACGCTAGTGGATGTAGGTACAGCACGAAGAGGTGCATGGACAACGGGTCCCCTTGCCTCACAGACCGTTGGATTTTGATCGGCCGAGAAAGATGCCCATTGATCAGCAGCCGAGAAGTGGATCGACTGGCAATGCGCGAAAGTAGAGCAATGAGATCCTGGTTGAAGCCGAGTGAGCGCATGGTCGTGAAGAGAAAAGAGTGCCGGACCCGATCGAACGCATGATCAAGATCGAAGCTGATTAACTTCCCGCCGCAGCGGTGGTGGCGAAGATTTGCTATGCCATCTTTCAGAGCGAGAGTGGCTTGAAAAATGTTTCGCTCTGAGTTCGAGCATTTCTGCCCGTCACTCAAGACGTGGTGTTCTCGCATCACTCGCTCCAGTCTTGTTTTGAGTATGCGGGAGAAGAGCTTGTAGTCGCTGTTTAGCAGTGAAATTGGCCGGTATGATCGTGCGGAATGATCGCCACCTCTCTTCTTGACCAACACGATGATCCCTTCAACAAACGCTGCAGGGAGATTTTCTCTGAGTGCCTCATTCAGCAACAGGTTCAACTCACGGTGGACGACGTCGAACATGCGGTGGTAGAATTCTCTCGGAATACCATCGAAGCCTGGGGACTTACGGGGTGCGCTCGCTGTTATTGCAGACCAGATTTCTGCCGTCGTGATGTCGCTCGTACAGGCTTCATTTGATGGATCGTTGAGTGGCACAACACTCTCACAGACGAATCCATTATCGTTTTCTTCAGTTGCCTCCTCCGTGTGGAGAGTCGAGAAATAGTCCACCATGTGGTCTTCTATCGCTCGTGATGTTGTTATGATTTCGTTTTGCTCCGTCTGCAGCTGCGTGATGACGGTTTTCTTCCTTCGCCTCTCCCCTAGGTGGAATATTGAGATTGGTTCTCCCGCCACGTGCGTTTCATTGATCCGCATGAACGTGTGAGAAAACTTCCTTTGATGCGCAAGCATTTCACCTTTCAGCCGGTTGATGGTGGTCAGCATTTTTGGGTGCTGGTAATACCCGTCGTAGGCAAGCCGTAGCTCACCGTAGAGGGGCTGATGTTTGCTGTGAAATTCATGGAAGATGTCTCGAGATTTCCACTTGAAAAACCGTTTGATCTTGGGTTTAGCAAACGAGAGCCACCATTCCATCCATGAGCCATAGTTTCTACGCTGCCGGGTCCAATATTGCCACTGATATTGGAATTCCACAACGTTCTCGTCAGTTGGAAGGTACGGTCGGAGAGACCAGAAGCCTCGGCCATGCTCTTGACCAAGATGGGGAAGGCAAAGTCGGAGAGTCAGCGCTTTATGGTCGGTAAAAGAGGAGACGTGGGTATGTGCTGCTCGCAGGTGGTCACGGAGACCGCTGCTGACGTAGATTCGATCAAGGCGCGATTGAGCATTCCGACAGACGAACGTAAATCCATCATCACGTGGGCACAGTTTCTCCCATACATCGTGGAGCTGCAGTCGTTGAACGGCTGCTTTAAGGGCGGGACTCGTGTTCGGGCTGCTTGAGTCGCGTGTTTGAAGCACGCAATTGAAATCGCCAGCTAGGATGGCGTGCGTGGTGCGGTGACGAATATAGTAGGGGAGCATGTCATTGAAGAAATTCTCCCGAGCGGCGCGTTGTGAAGAACCGGAGGGAGCGTAAACATTGCAGATCGTCGTGTCTTGCACTCTTAGCGCAAGGAGTCGGCTGTCCAAGCTTCTCTCGACGTGAGTGACTTGGATGTGCTCCTTCAGAGCAATAGCTGTTCCCCTTCTCGTGTGGTCTACATTGAAATAAACGACATAGCCAGGCAAGGAGAGCTGTTCGTTCTCAACTTCCTGTAGACACACGATGTCAAGGCTTTGGCTGTTGATGAAGGTCCGGAGAGCGTTTAGTTTCGTGGGGTTTGTGACTGTGCAGATGTTGATGGACGATATGTTATACGACGTAAGAGCCATTTATAGTTGCATATCCTCCTCTCTCTCGTCGTCGATGTCGTCTCGGCGGGGTTTTTTACCAACCGGTCGGCTTCGGTTTCGTCTACTGCTCGTTGAAGAAGTGGAATCGTCGGTTTCGTTACCGGTGCCACTCTTGCTCTGCGATCGCAGCGCTGGCTTTTTGAAAATATCGTCCACGGCCACGACAGCTTGCGGTGGTGTTAGGAACGATGATGACGAATTCTGCGTTCGTTTTGTTTGTGGGCACGAGGGTACAACAGTCGGTACGAGGTGCTTGCTTACATTCGTTTTTGAGGCCAGACTCGTGGCACTCGGCAGTTCTGGGAAAGCATCCGATGATAACGGTGGTGGAGCGGTGGTCTTTTGACCGACCGGGCTCGTGTTTGTTGGTCTCGCACCAGCTGCTCTTTTGGGTTGTTGATCGGTGGTTGACCTATACGCCTGTTCAGCTTGCTTCGTCACATTTGCGTAGCTTTTCTGGTACATCAGTTTTTTGTTCTGGACACATGATATGCCAGTGTGAGCTTGTTCCTTGCAGTGGCGGCAGGATTGTAGCTGTCCCTTGTAAACAACGAACGCTTGCTCTCCGTCGATGGTGACCCACGAATCGATATTCCGCTTCAATAACATACGGGCAGACCATATGCCGAGCGGTATGCCTTCGGCTTCGTTGCTTTCGGCCCACGACACTTCGCAGATCGATATTATTTCACCAAACGCACTTAGGAATTCGACGATCCTTTCTTCCGACACATCTTCGGGGAGGTCGTGAACACGCACTTCAACACTACCATCCTCCAACGAGATTCGAAGCTTGTGTTTCTTCCCCTGACACTCCACTTCATGCTTCCCGTCATGTTCTTCAACGACAGTTTGTGCGAGCGCCAAGTCACTGACTTTAATGAACGCACATGCTCCACCTCGGTGGCATTGGAGTCTTTTGATGTCTTCCCGTTTCAAACCGAGAACCGAGCGACAGAAACTGTAGAGTTTTTCGACCGTCGGTTTCACGGTGAACTGAGAATAGTCTATTTCAAAAGTATTTTCTCGCCTCATCGCGGGACACTTTAGCACGCGACTCGGCACAATGTAGTAAGAAAATAAAACTTTTCCAACGGTAAATGCTTCACTTGTGATAAGCGCAATCGAAAAAGAACGTCTGCACGTCTCAAAAGCTGAGCGATAACTGATTCATAAAAGACTGGCATGTGCTTGTAGGCGGTGAAGGATTATATTTTAATATTGTGTTTAGTGGTATTATGGTAACATAGCCATTATTTCAGAAATCATCAAACCGGACTCTCCGATACCCTAGATAAAAAAAAATTTTTTGTTTCAATGATATTTTGGTTTTTTAAAAAAAAAATTTGTTTTTAAAAGAAATTTTTTTTTTTTTTGGGGTTGTAAAAGAGTGTGTTTGTTGGTTACAACAGTTTTTTTTTTTTTTTGTGTTTTTGGGGGTGAGGGTTTTTTTTTTTTTTTTTATTAATATTTTTGTTTTTTTTTTTTTTTTTTTTTTTTTTTAAAAAAAATGTGAATAAAAAAAATATTAGTTTTTTTTTTATTATAATAATATAATTCCTTCACCCACTCAAACACACAAACCTTACCCTCCCGTACTTTCAACTTCAAAATATATTTAAGTTTTCGTTGGGGTGGCGGGGGGTGGGGAAGAGGGAAAACAACAACAAAAACCCCCCACACCCTCCCCTCCTCTTCATTTTCTTATCAAAATACAAAAAATGTAAAAAAAAAAAAAAAAAATAAAAACTTTTTAGAAAATACAAAAAAATTTATTAACATATTTATTGGCAAAAACATATAAAAAATTTATTATTATACTAATATAAAAACAAACAAAAAAAAAAATAGAAAAAAAATTAAAGTAAAATAAATGAAATATATGAAATATATGTTATGTAGATTAGAAACAGATAGCATTTGTTGATCGCATTGCAAAAATCCATGTTTTGGACACATAGATATTATCATTGATTTTTTTTTATCAGTGTACAGTATAAATATAAAGAAGTTTCATAGAACATGCCTTGCCAGCACTCCAGGAATTCAAGAGGGATACTCAAATCGCCGAGAATAGTTTTCTCAACCTCTTTCGACCGCCAGTCGTAAAGTGTGTTGAATATAGTTTCCGTGCAATCACTATCCGAACTTTTTGAAGCTATCGCGTTCAGCAGCTCTTTTGGGGGAATGAAAAACATGCTCGGCAGATCTGAAGTATTCGACATAAACACTGTTAACATGGCAAAGAAGAACATCTATAGTAAGTTATTACCTTCAAACGATTCAGTGACTTCCGATGGCAAACCAAGTACCTCAACCACGCCACGGTAAACTTCACTTTGCTTCTCCATTTTGCAGTTTTTTTTTCTTCTACTGATGTGCACTGTTTGAACGGGACCAGTACAAAAGGCCGAAGCAAATAAGGCCGAAGCACATAAGGTCGAAAATGTTCTACCCTACCACAAAAGGCCGAAAGTCAATAAGGCCGAAAGCCAAAAAGGCCGAAAGCCAAAAAGGCCGAATCGATCGAGGCCGAAAATTTACTAAACATTGAATTTTTTTTAATTCAATCAATTTGCTTATAATACTGAACTTTAGGTTCCGTTTCCTACAAAATTTCTATGCTATAATAATAATAAATAAAACAAAGTCATGTTAAAAAAAACATAAATACAGCCCACTTTTGCACTGTTAAAAATGCGAAATGATGTATTCTGTGTTTAGCCCCGAGGAGGAATGAAATTTACTCATAAATATCTGCTTATTTTTAATTTTTATTGCACTACATGGTAGTTTTATTTCATTTTTATTGCAAAATGGCAGTTCAGTTCAAAAGAAGATAATCATGATAATAATTATAAAAATTATAAATTATAATCATAAAACTAAAAATTAAAGGGATAGTAATAAAAAATAATAATAATAGTAAAGGGAAATATGTTTATGTCCTTTTTTTCTAATACGCCAACAGAAGAGCAATGCTTTCAATAAAATTCAAGTCAGTGATATTGTCACTTTTCAAACATATTTCTTTGATTTTTTCCAGATGGTTCCGTGATCCTTGTGGAACGTTTTCTTGTAAAATGCGGAAAATTCGTCCTTCAATTTCTTGTTGCTCGTTTCGCAATTCCATGATTATCCTGGTATTAGATAAATGATTGCATCCAACAACCTCTGTACACCGCCGATGCCACGCTTTGAGCGCATTGGTCGTTAATGGTAATTGTTCCTTCATCGCCTTGTGATTCGACCAGAGGGCGGGATGAAACATTGGCCTGCTGTTGCTGTTTCGTCCTGAAACATAAGTTGCTTTGAAGTATTCAAGAAAGCCAGCCAGCATTACTGGCATGTCGTCCTTGATGCTCTCAAATGCTCCTGGGATTCTTGAATGTGGTAGGAATGATAACCCCTGCAAAAAAAAACGGTAGTTGAAACTCACCCAACGATTAATTTATACTAACTTGTAGGCGTTTAACAGCCATGTATACGTTCATATCATTGGAATACATGGTTTTCAACCCCCGCACACAAATAATAATGATTATTAAAATAAACAAACCATTGCCAAAATTGAGAAGTTGCGTTGGTTCTTTTTCGTAGAAAGCGGTTTACTTTCAAAACCAAAACCTTCAAACCGCCAATTTAAAATTTTGCTGCTCTACATTTAAAAGTTGAAATTTTTAAAACAAATTGTCGAACTGTGAAATCAAATCCGTGGCATCGTTTAAAATAAAAGCCAATTATTTTTATTCCAAAATAAACTTTCATCCAGAAAGTGTCGTGTAATTTAAATAAAAGTATGCTGTAAAAATACTATTAACATAAAAAGTTTTCTTTTCAGATGAATTGTAGAACGGTCAAATCCACACCGTGGCATATTTGAAAATGAAAGCAAATTATTTTTATTCGAAAATGAACTTTCAACTAGAAAGAATCGTGCAATCAAAATAAATGTATGCTGTTTTGATTGAAAGAAAAAAATGTTTTAACATAAAAAGGTTTAAATTGTCAAATGAATTATTAGAACTTTCATAGAGACCGGAGGTTGGCGTCGTTCAATCACCAATGTTTCCATGCCGAAAGATCCAAGTCGAAACATTTTCCCCATATCTTCCGAATGCACCAGAGCCAGCTCTATCATCTGCTGCCGCTCGTCGTCGCTTGGGGTTCCGCAGCAAAAAAAAAAAAAAGAGAGGATTATTATCAGTGACATGGCCTATTCCGTTTGCATGGTCCGTTCGGAACTTAATAACACCGAAAGTTTGTGACCTTTCCTGATAAGCGATTCTTTGGGGCGATTCGCCAAGAGGAACATTTTGAATGTGAAGCTTTTGTATTATTTGACAACAGTATAGAAAAAAAATCCATACGACGACTTCCTTTGTGTTGGTGTATTTGACAGTTCTACAATTGTCATGGTAAAAGAACATACTTTTAAATTTACACACTGAACCGAAAAAATATACTTTCAATTCAAACACAAAACTTTCGCAGTAGATGATTTTACTTTTAATTTAATGAAAAATAAACTCTTTTCAGAAGTAAAGTGCTAAGCTTTTAATAAAACAATATTTCGTTTTTGTGTGCAGAAGCTCAGCTGCTTAATCAAATTTTGCGCAAAATGATAGTAGCACAAATAAAATTCTGCTTCCGGAAAAATCTCTTTCATCACGTTTATGACCGCTTTCTCGAAATCAGAGATGATGAATTTTGGACGTAACTCAAGCTGTGCTTTTTGGCATATTTCCAGCAGTGCTTCAAATGTACAGGAGTAAGTTTCCTGGGTTTTGTTGTTCAGCAACATGAATAACAGCGGTACAACTCCGTCGTAATCCTGATAGGGTACAGATCCGTGGATGGAATACATTTATGTAAATTTCAGAGGAACTGTTGCAAATGTACCGTCAACAAGCCAATACCGGGAAGTAGCTAAACGCTGAAGGTTCTGCATAGTTGTGAAAATCATAATATGGTTACTCTCGTCATGTATATATTTCTGCAAGAAAAGTTGACCAGTCAACGTTTCCTGCAGTTCATCTGGAACGATAAATTTACCATCCTGTTCAACGACACGTAATTAATCCACTTCCACTTGCTTGCCTTTTTCTCAAAATCAACATTTTTTGAGATTTGTTCGACGCTCGGGTTTGGACGATAGGGGCGTATTCCGTAGAAAATTCGCGGATGATTTTCGAAGGAACATCTTTTGACATCAGTGCTTTACGCTTTAATTCAGCTCCTTCCCGTGTAGAGGATTAGCATCATGGTTATGTTCTTCCTTGTGCATAAGTAAACTGTGGGCGCCATTATCAAGTCTTGTAATCGCACGACTTTTGCACGCGTCATTTCGATTTTTTGAATGCATTCTGGTGGGACAATCCCAGTAGAATCGATCATTAGCCTAATCAAATAATAGAAAAAATGTTTCTAAAGTTATAACATCAGTTAAATGCGAATAATTACCTCCTTGTTAATGTTGTACAGGTATTCATTGATACTGCATCTGCTTTCCTTTTTAGAATCAACCACTGTTAATACTGGTACAACTTCTTCATCGATAAACCCATGAAAATCCTCTTCATTCATGGCAATCATTTTCTCAATAATTCAACAATTAAACATCGAACAAAAGATAAAAACTGGAACTTTGAAATCCTCACTGTCTTAATCAAAGAACATCAATGATAGACGCCGGAAGCAATCATTCTCTGTCCCTCTCTACCGTTCTGTTTCTGAAGCACAATTGCACGCTGAAAAATATTTACCCAGTTTGAATAATTCTTCACACTATTTTTAATTTGCCTACTGAAATCAGAAATTTTCAGTCATATTAACTCAAAAATCTGAATGAATACTACTTATTGTGTAGTTATCCAATTATGAGTAACCCTAGTCATAGTTGAATATAATTCAACTGTGAGAAAAATGAATGTAAACTTAAATACACTACAAGAAAATTATCCAATTTTTATTTAAATTTTTAAATTACGAATTTAGGCTATTCCGTCTGCCAGTAATAAGTCAGCTCGAGTAGCAGACTTATTCGATAATTATACATCTGTCAAGTTTAAGTGGGAATTCGTGAATTGGAACACCGCCTTAGTAATCATTCATCATATAAAAATATGCAAAGGTCAATCTAAATGACCTACATGTTTTATAATTCATAAAACATCATCAATATAATTCAACTGTGAGAAAAATGAATAATTTTCTTTTAATCAGTTCGTTTATTTATTAGGCTCAGGCGTGTGTAACACTTTGCGGAGCCGATATTCAATATTGTAGTTACCAATTTTTCTTTTACGGTTTTAGCAAGGGGGGTGCCAATTACTCGTGGCTAGCTCGAGGTTAATGGGTCAAATTATTGTATGGAAGGGGCTAGGCAGGTAACTTATTTCAGGTATTTGTTGCTGCTCATGGTTGCGATATCTACCAGATCTTCGGTCCCTGTAGTCCCTTATAGGAACTAAGCTGCAGATGGGTGACCACAGCTTGCTGGGCAGGTAGAAGTAGCACGGAAACAAAAGGATAATATAACTGGGACACAATGGCAGGGAATTTACTAGAGTGGATGGATGGAGGATGACGTTACACTCTTAGATCAGACAAACAAAGGAATTCGTAAATCGCTTACATGTAGGAAAGATCACGCATTCCCAAAACATCTCTTACTTCGCGGAAGGGTTGTCTACCTCGGGCCACAAGGGTATCCAATAGTCGTGCTCTGGAGGCATCATTATCCGGGCAATGCCAAACTGCGTGAGCGATGTCATCATAACCGGTTCCGCACCTACATACATTGCTATCGAGGAGGTTAATTCTGTAGAGATGTGCGTCTAGCGAGTAGTGGTTGGACATAAGTCTTGACATCACACGAATGAAACCGCGACTTACATCCAGACCTTTGAACCACGATCTCGACGAAACATTTGGAATAATGGAATGTAACCACCGCCCAAGAGAATTACTTGTCCAATCGTTTTGCCAACTTTGAAGAGAACTCTGACGTAATAATGGGAAAAATTCATCATGTGAAATTCTTCTTTCAAAAATCTCGCCTTCTTTTGCGCTCACCTTTGCTAGAGAGTCCGCCTTCTCATTGCCTGGAATTGAGCAATGGTAATGGTAATTCTAAATGATCTTTCGACCAACGCACACATCTGCTCCCTTATTTTTGAAAGAAAGTAAGATGAGTGCTTAACTGTTTTCATCGACTGGAGGGCCCCAATAGAACTGAGACTATCCGAGAAGATTATTTAATGGTCTATGGGCATGTCGGAAATTATCCCCAATGCGAAATTGATTGCTGCCAGCTCAGCAACATATACGGAACAAGGTTCCTGAAGTTTCCGGAAGGCAGATGAGTATTCATTGTAAACACCGAAACCAGTGGATCCATCAATGCGCGACCCATCAGTGAAAATTCTTCTATTGCAATTGACATGTTGGTACTTTTCGATGAAAATATGGGAATTAAAATAAGTCGAAGTTGATCTGGAACTCCTTGAATAGCCTGTTTCATGGAGAGATCATAGTCAATGGAGGAACTGTGATAAGGGAAGCGAACACTAGGAGAATTTTAGCATGGAAGACTAATATCAGATGACATATAGTTAATATAGATTCGTAAGAATCTAGACTGGGTACTCAATTCAATCATTTCTTCGAAGTTTTCAATCACGAGGTTGTTACTGATTCCACACTTGATTAGTATTATAGATGAGATCTCCCAGAAGCGGTTCTGTAAGGGTTTTACTCCTGCCAGAACCTCCAGGCTCATATTGTGCGTTGAAAGCATACAGCCAAGGGCAATACGTAGACAACGATATTGAATGCGTTCCAATTTAATGGGGTGGCTGTTTCTTGCCGAGAGGAAGCAAAAAGAGCCATATTCGAGAACTGAAAGAATAGTTGTTTTATAGAGTTTAATGAGGTCTTCCGGGTGAGCACCCCACCATGTCCCGGAAATTGATCTTAGAAAATTGATCCTTTGTTGACATTTCTGTTTCAAATATGCAATGTGAGTACTCCAAGTGCATTTTGAATCAAACATGACTCCAAGGTATTTGAAGGTCAAAGATTGGGTAATGTCTCTTCCCAACAGCTTGAAACGCAGTTGGGCTGGGAACCGCTTTCTAGTAAACACTACCAATTCGGTTTTATGTGGTGAAAACTCGATCCCCAAATCTCTGGCCCAGATGGACAGATTATCTAGGGAATTTTTCAATGGTCTTTGCAAGATTTCCGCACGTGGACCTCTAACGGAGATCACAGCATCGTCTGCAAGTTGTCTTAGCGTGCATCTATTTTCCAAACAGTTATCAATATCTTTAACATAAACATTATAAAGCAAGGGACTTAAACATGAGCCTTGGGGTAAGCCCATGTAGCTAATTCTGGAAGTTGTCAGTTGACCTAGATTGAAGGTCATTTGTTTTTCTGACAGTAAATTATACAAAAAATTATTTAAAATTCCTGGCAAACCACTACTGTGCAGACTATCTGCAAGTATATCTATGGAAACTGAATCAAATGCGCCCTTTATGTCCAGATATACTGAAGTCAATTGCTCCTTGTGTGCAAAGGCCAGTTGTATATCAGATGAATGCAACGCTAAACAATCGTTTGTTCCTTTGCTCTTTCTGAAACCAAATTGCGTATTTGATAGTAGGTTGTTTGATTCAACCCAACGGTCAAGTCTTGATAGGATCATTTTTTCTAACAATTTCCTTAAACATGATAGCATAGAGATCGGACGGTAAGAATTGTAATCAGACGCTGGTTTCCCAGGCTTTTGAATAGCTATTACTTTAACCTGCCTCCATACCGGTGGAACTATGTTTAATTCCATGAGAGTGTTATACAGGTTAAGTAACATCGTCTTTTAGCGATATCGGGAAGATTTTTTAGAAGGTTGAATTTAATCATATCGCTTTCCGGAGCAGAGTTATTCGATGAAAGAAGTGCCATTGAAAATTCCTACATTGTGAATGGTTCGTCCAGAGAACCGTTATTTCGGGTAGTATCCCGTAAATTCGGTTGTGTTGGGACAGAGTCTGGACAAACCTTTTTAGCGAGGTCGAATATCCACTGCATGGAGTATTCTTCACTCTCATTGGAGGATGAGCGGTTTCGCATATAACGAGCCTTTCTCCAAAGCGTTGTCATCGAGGTTTCTCTAGATAGTCCCTCTACAAACGAACGCCAGTAATTGCTTTTCTTTGCTTTGAGTAAGTTTTTAAGCTTTTTTTCAAGCTTGAGGTACTTATCAAAAAGCTCGCATGTTTCATGTCTACGATAATCTTTAAACGCATCGGATTTTTCAAGATACAACTTAGTGCATTCGTCATCCCATCCAGGGGTGGCGGGTCTTCTTTTGAGGGATGCACTTATAGAACACATCGTTTCGCACTTTTGTATATCAGTTCGGAAAGGAAACGATACTCTTCTAATGGTGGAAGAGGATCGGTAGAATCAATACCAAGGGTTACCACCGGGTTCAATAATTGGTAAGTGATCACTACCATGGGGATCATTGATTACCTTCCACAGACAATCTAATGATAGTGAATTAGAACACAAAGATATGTCAAGTCGACTCTCCCTGGCAGGAGGTTTTCCTATTCGTGTCGCTTCCCCAGTGTTCAAGATGGTCAAGTTGAAATCGTCGCATAAGTCATAGAAAATACCCGCTCTTTTGTCATTGTATTGTTCGCCCCAAGCAGTACCGTAGGAGTTCAGATCGCCTAGAATAAGAACTGGAGATGGAAGTAATGTAATTGAACTCCAAAGTTGACGGCGGTTTATTGATGCCCTCGGAGGGACATAGACGGAAGCTATGAAAAGATCTTTATTCTTTACATTTATTTGGCAAGCGACGATTTCAATGCCTGAGTTTATTAGGAGTGAGATTTTATAGAAGGGGTAGCACTTTTTGATCCCCAGAAGTACGCCACCATATGAATCATCTCGGTCCAGGCGAATAATGTTAAAATCGTGGAAGTTTAATTCATCTTCGGATGAAAGCCATGTTCCACAGAGAGCAAATATATCACAATCAGAATTGTGAATCAAATACTTGAACGAGTCTAATTTAGGTATTAGACTACGACAGTTCCATTGTAATACCGTGATCATATCTTGATCCTCACTCGACGAATTATTCATCGAAAGATATGAATTCACCAATAAGGGGCCATGATACAGTCAATTGCTTGAAGTAGTTTCCAACTTTAGGAATAAGCAGGTCAATAAATCCTCGGAGCGGTGAAGCATCCGAAAGGCCAAGAGCATTTAAAATGTTATCCACAATGTCCCTAAAATTAATCTTACCTCGCTTGGACGGGATATTCTTAGAATTGCGAGAAGACGTAGTTTTTGGTAACCTCTTACGGTTACTGTTATTAGGCAGCGGCGGCTTGGTATAGCTACAGCTAGGAACGGATGCATCAGCTATTACCGGTTTATTCGGTTTTTTAAATTGACCCCCTCTACCTCCAATTTTTTGCAAGCTTTTGAGAGTAGGTTTTATTTGTTTCCGGCGCACACCCGGAGAACTAGTAGGCTTTCTTTTACCGGGGGCGTGTACCTCCGGAAATCCACTCTCATCGGCTTCGTCAGAATCCAGTTCATCGGAAGACAAAATCAAAAAAGGATTTTCATTTCGAGCGGCTGATACAGACGATGCAGACGCTCCGTTTTGCGACTTTAACATTTCTGCATACGTCTGCTTGGAGCGTTCTTGTATGGAACGTCTCACGTTACCACTGCGCTTCTTGTACACGGGGCAGTTCTGCAAATCGTGGAGAGGCTCTTTGCAACAGTAAGCACACTTTGTTGCTTCCTGTTGGCAAGCATCCTCTAGATGCCTTTGGCCGCATTTGCCACAACTGGGCTTTTTGTCACAAAAAGTAGCCGTATGACCCAACTGTTTGCACTTGGTACAATTAAAAACCCTTGGTACAAAAAGGCGCACTGGGAAAACAACTTTATCAATTTCAACAAATTTTGGGAGAATTGATCCGGCGAAGTTCACTTGTAGTGAGTCCGACGGGAATACGTCTTTTTTCCATCTACCATTGATCCTGCATGCAATTGTTTGCATTCCAGAATCTCAATGGTAGACGAAGCAGAATCTGGAAGTCGCCCCTTACCTTCCATAACATCTTCACACGTCAGGCTCGCTGCAGAAACCACACCATCTATCTCCACATCTCGAGATGGGATGTAGACGTAGTACTCGACATTATAACCTTCATCACTAGCAATTTCATTTGCAATTTTATATGTAGGTGCAGTAACACGCAGTTTGTTTCGGTTGACCTGATGACATTCGGTCCCCGGATAACGACGCGTCAAATTTCTTTTTATGCCCAAAAAGTCTAGGGCTTTCACTTTCTGCCGAAAGTAGACAACCCAAGGAGAGGCAGAAGACGGCTGATAACAGCGCGCCCTAAAAACATCTTTGGGAGGCAGGTCGCCCCCCTTAGAATCATCCATGAAAAGACAAATTCAGGGACAAAAAACAAACAAAAATTAAATAAAACAAAATAAAAATCTGATAATTTTTTTTGAACCACCCTATGCAGACCGGTATTTTTTTGAACCACGCTATGCAGAACGATTTAAGGGTCACCCACAATTGATACGTTGCGGATGCGTTGACGTAAATTTGACAGAAAACCTATGGGAAAACTGTCAAATTAACGCAAACGCATCCGCAACGTATCAATTGTGGGCCAGCCATTACTATATGGGAGAGAGATACACAACACACTACACTCATAAAAATCGACACGTTACTTCCACGTGAAACGCACGTAATTTTCGTCCACTGCCAAAACCAGTAATAAACACGTGGAATTCACGTAAGAGCTACGTGATTTCTGCGTAAATTCACATTCTACGTGGAAATCACATAAATTTTACCTGATTTCCACATACAATTCACTGGACACGTAATGTTCACCTGATTTTACTGAAGACGATTTGGTTACGTGTTCAGGTGGAAGTTACAAAAAATAGATCTAGTTTTATTAAAAGTTTTGCACTTTACTTCTGAAAAGAGTTTATTTTTCATTAAATTAAAAGTAAAATTATCCACTGTGAAAGTTTTGCTTTTGATTTGAAAGTGTATTTTTTCGGTTGAGTGTGTAAATTTAAAAGTGATTCCTTTTACCATGAAAATTGTAGAACTGTCAAATCCACCAACACAAAAGCAAGCCGTCTTCGTTTGATAGAGAAAAAAAAGAATCGGGTTTACCTGTCAAAGTCGTCCTGTTCTTTTCGTCCGTCCGGGACAACATTTAAGCTGCTCACGGATATTGTTCTGTTGTGAAGGGATTTGTCGAGGATTTTAAGGTGAGACTCGGTGGTTTATTTTCTATGAAGATTATGTACATTCGAAGTTTTAGCCTTATAGTAGTACGCTCTGACAAAGTACTCTTTCCACCGATAGCACCAGCTCGCCGGACAACCCAATAAGCAACATGAAGCAGCATAACACCTCAACGAACAACAGGAACAGCTAACTTTCTTCCAATCCGAACTACGAATCCGTCCGAACAAACCCCGTCGACGACCGGTCCATCATCAACGATTCGCTCTTGAAGTCCGATTCATAGGCGACGCCAGGTGTTCACCAGGCAACCGCCACGACAACGACGGAGGACACCGGGTCCGACACTCTTCCGGCCGAAACAGAAGCGGAGACGCGAAATGCGACAAATGTGAACTGGAAATCACCAGCGTCAGTGACTACTTTCAAGACTGATTTTTTCATGCCAATTGTGAGAACCGTCGTGCAGTATAAGTTTATTAATTGTTTTTTATATGTGGGAATGCTGTCATATCATGATGGCGAGCGAAAAACGACTCCAACAAAGTTTATTTAGATGATTAATATAATCCGAATTCAGCGTTTGAGTGAGGATTATGCATTAGTTAGAATTCCGTTGTTTACTACATGAACCAGTAACAAGAAATATTTGTTTACATAACGAAAAAATAATGTTTTATTAATTATATCCCACTTTCATTTAAAATCAAATGATTTTCAAATAAATAGCTGTCTTATTAAAATTTATAATGATTCATCTGAAAAAAAAAAAAACAATTTATGTTAAAACTATTTTTATTTCAATCTTAACAGTTTACTTTAATTTGAATTGCACGACACTTTCGGGTTGAAAGTTCATTTTGAAATAAAAGTAATTTGCTTTTATTTTCAACGATGCCACGGTTTCGATTTGACAGTTCTACAATTCGTTTTGAAAGTTTCAACTTTTAAATGTACCAAGCGGAAAATTTTGATTTAACAGTTTGAAGGTTTTTGTTGTGAAAGCTAACCGCTTTCTACGAAAAAGAACCAACGCAACTTTTCAATTTTAGCAATGATTTTTTTAATTCTAACAATCATTATTCTTTGTGTGTGAAATTTCACGTGAAAACAACGTGTCGATTTTTTTGAGTGTAGCAGATGAGGAAACAAAAAACAAATGTGCTACTTGCCGTTTGCCGGTATGGCACCTTCTGCTGTTGTTCGCAAACGAAGCACCGCTTGCTGACCGGCAGTGGATGGAGCGATGACCTTCCTTGCTGCGATGGTGCTTATGGGGCTACACTTTTTCCCCTCGGGTGTTTGACGATGGTACAGGCTGGACAGATCATCCGTCGGGCTCGGCCGGGAATGTCTGCTTCCCTAATGGAACGCTCGGCTGGATATCGGTGGTTTAAACAGTGCACTACTTTTAATCACCGCGTGATTGATAGCGGGTTGAAAAAAAAATGCAAAAGAGGTAATGCGGAGTGCGAAAAAAACTGAACCGAAGCTCTTCAGCGTTCGATGCGGAATGAGAAAAATGAATGTAAACTTAAATACACTAAACAAGAAAATTATCCAATTTTTATTTAAATTTTTAAATTACGAATTTAGGCTATTCCGTCTGCCAGTAATAAGTCAGCTCGAGTAGCAGACTTATTCGATAATTATACATCTGTCAAGTTTAAGTTGGAATTCGTGAATTGGAACACAGCCTTAGTAATCATTCATCATATAAAAATATGCAAAGGTCAATCTAAATGACCTACATGTTTTAAATACATATCATAACTTCATCACAAGAGGCTGAATCACAAAAGGCCGAGTAAATTCGGCCTTTTGTGATTCAGCCTCTCGTGATTCGGCCTTTCGTGATTCGGCCTTAAGAGATTCAGCCTTTCGTGATTCGGCCTTTTGTGATTTTGGCCTTTTGTATTTCGGCCTTCTGTGATTTTCGTAGTACTCCCGTTTGAACCGCCGATATCCAGCCGAGCGTTCCTTAAGGGAAGCAGACAGTGTGCTACTAGGGAACTTGCAGACGATGCTGTGATCTCCTTTAGAGGTCCACGTGCGGAAATCTTGCAAAGACCATTGAAAAATTCCCTAGATAATCTGTCCATCTGGGCCAGAGATTTGGGGATCGAGTTTTCACCACATAAAACCGAATTGGTAGTGTTTACTAGAAAGCGGTTCCCAGCCCAACTGCGTTTCAAGCTGTTGGGAAGAGACATTACCCAATCTTTGACCTTCAAATACCTTGGAGTCATGTTTGATTCAAAATGCACTTGGAGTACTCACATTGCATATTTGAAACAGAAATGTCAACAAAGGATCAATTTTCTAAGATCAATTTCCGGGACATGGTGGGGTGCTCACCCGGAAGACCTCATTAAACTCTATAAAACAACTATTCTTTCAGTTCTCGAATATGGCTCTTTTTGCTTCCTCTCGGCAAGAAACAGCCACCCCATTAAATTGGAACGCATTCAATATCGTTGTCTACGTATTGCCCTTGGCTGTATGCTTTCAACGCACAATATGAGCCTGGAGGTTCTGGCAGGAGTAAAACCCTTACAGAACCGCTTCTGGGAGATCTCATCTATAATACTAATCAAGTGTGGAATCAGTAACAACCTCGTGATTGAAAACTTCGAAGAAATGATCGAATTGAGTACCCAGTCTAGATTCTTACGAATCTATATTAACTATATGTCATCTGATATTAGTCTTCCATGCTAAAATTCTCCTAGTGTTCGCTTCCCTTATCACAGTTCCTCCATTGACTATGATCTCTCCATGAAACAGGCTATTCAAGGAGTTCCAGATCAACTTCGACTTATTTTAATTCCCATATTTTCATCGAAAAGTACCAACATGTCAATTGCAATAGAAGAATTTTCACTGATGGGTCGCGCATTGATGGATCCACTGGTTTCGGTGTTTACAATGAATACTCATCTGCCTTCCGGAAACTTCAGGAACCTTGTTCCGTATATGTTGCTGAGCTGGCAGCAATCAATTTCGCATTGGGGATAATTTCCGACATGCCCATAGACCATTATTTCATCTTCTCGGATAGTCTCAGTTCTATTGAGGCCCTCCGATCGATGAAAACATGAAATCGATGAAAGGCACTCATCTTACTGTCTTTCAAAAATAAGGGAGCAGATGTGTGCGTTGGTCGAAAGATCATTTAGAATTAACTTTGCATGGGTCCCCTCACATTGCTCAATTCCAGGCAATGTGAAGGCGGACTCTCTAGCAAAGGTGAGTGCAAAAGAAGGCGAGATTTTTGAAAGAAGAATTTCACATGATGAATTTTTCCCATTATTACGTCAGAGTTCTCTTCAAAGTTGGCAAAACGATTGGACATGTAATTCTCTTGGGCGGTGGTTACATTCCATTATTTCGAAGGTTTCGTCGAGATCGTGGTTCAAAGGTCTGGATGTAAGTCGCGGTTTCATTCGTGTGATGTCAAGACTTATGTCCAACCACTACTCGCTAGACGCACATCTCTACAGAATTAACCTCGTCGATAGCATGCGGAACCGGTTATGATGACATCGATCACGCAGTTTGGCATTGCCCGGGTAATGATGCCTCCAGAGCACGACTATTGGATACCCTAGTGGCCCGAGGTAGACAACCCTCCCGCGAGGTAAGGGATGTTTTGGGAATGCGTGATCTCCCCTACATGCAAGCGATTTACGAATTCCTTTGTTTGTCTGATCTAAGAGTGTAATGTCATCACCCCCTCCCCTCCAGCCTAGTTAATTCCCTGCCATTGTGTCCCAGTTATACTATCCTTTTGTTTTCGTGCTACTTGTACCTGCCCAGCAAGCAGTGGTCACCCATCTGCGGCTTAGTTCCTGAAACGGACTACAGGGACCGTGGATTTGGTAGATGTCGCAACCATGAGCAGCAAATAATACCTGAAATAAGTTACCTGCCTAGCCCCTTCCAAACGATAATGTGACCCATTAACCTCCAGCTAGCCCCGAGTAATTAGCACCCCATTTTACTAAAACTGAAAAATTATACATGGTAAATAACAATATTGAATATCGGCTCCGTAAAGTGTTACACACGCCTGAGCCTAACAAATAAACGAACTAATTTAAAAAAATTCTGGAAACAGGTGGCTATCAGATTATTTACCGGAACTAACAAGAAGGACCAAATGGTTCACCAATACGCCTTCCATCGCCACTGGTGACGTGGTCATCATAATAGATTCCAAGTTTCCACGAAACTGTTGGCCTAAAGGAAGGGTCATAGCAACCCGTGCCGGAAGGGATGGCCAGATTCGTTCTGCGACCGTCAAAACGATGCATGGAGTGTACGAGCGACCCGTGGTTAAGTTGGCGATTCTAGACGTCAAGCGCGAGGATACGTAAGTCATCCAGAGGACGACGTACCGGGGGGGGGATTGTTGGCAGACCCCTCGCTGCCAGCGCGCACCTTAAATGTCGCCACCTTATCCCTGATGAACTATTGGAGCGGAAAGGAGCCTGAGAACAATAGCTATCAACAACAGTGAGTTGAATGCTCGTTAATAGGCAGTAGATAATAAGTTTTTTTTTTTACAAAAGGAAGCGAGCATAGAAGCAGCTCCAAATTCTAGCTTAGTTATAGAAGTATAAACAGTTTAATTTCTTATAAACTATGCTTTACATACTAGGTAATTACGTGAAATCTAAATTATTCATTATAACTAATTAAATCTATTATACTAATAGTTTCTTCTTCTCAAAACCCCAATTATCACATATTATAAAATAACAGTCTATAAAAATCTTCTGACTACTACTAGTGTTCTTCTTGAGTGCCACGATATTCGTCTTTTAGTTGGATTTTTGCACGCAAAAAACGTTGAGGAGTAAAAAAAAAATATAACATCATCTTCAAACTACGCCACTGCTGCTTTTTTTTTATCATTATTTTGTCAAATCCTTCATGTTGGTTGAAGCCAACAGTACGCTTAAACTGCCGCGTCCCGGAGAAAATGGCCAAATCAATCGCCCACATCATCTTCGTGGTCAAGTGGTTAGCGGCGTCGGCCGTCGTTCAAGCGGTTGTCATGAAGTTGGGGGTTCGATTCCCGCTCCTGCCAGTGGAACTTTTTGCAAAACGAAAATGTCCAAACTGGTCTACTTGGTGTTAGGTTAAGTTGTTCGTAATTCACTCTACACCCAAATTAAGATGGTAAGATTGTTATACAATTTCACTTGATTTTGTTTCCATTCTTGCTATTGATCGTAACTTGAAATATCTGACATAAGTAGTGGGCATAAAAGCAACAGCAATTCGCAATGAGATGAGATGAGATTTGACTTTATAGCCCTCTTTGAACCTCATTGTGTTTTCAGTATAAATAAATCACCCGAAAGTTTTAATACTGTTATTCTGATGAAGAAATGCGCAGTATATATTCACTTTTTACGAACTTACACTTGATATGGATATGAATATTGCTCTTAACATTTTGTAATAAATATGTGATTATTTTCTCAAGTGTTTATTTTATATTTATACGAGCATATTGAATATGAGTCTACTCTTTTTCTCCACCCATTGCAAAGATTAATGATTTTTCCCGAAAATCATTCTCTTTCTTTTGTGAGATCTAAAAGTCAATATTTGAATGAAGCATACTTGCTTCATATGGAATTCTGTTTAAATATTTCATAAATTATAAATATTTTCCCATGTTTTTTTTATTCAATTTCAGTTCCATATCCAAATGCACGAACCTTTTTCTTTACACTACTCATATGGTCCTGTACAACATTTATACCAACTTTTTTTTATGTGCAAACCATTTTTTTTCATATCTTCTTCCGATTTCACTTTCTTAGGATGCTTCCAAAGTGCCTGCTTCATGATGGCCCAGTACTTTTCAATTGGCCGCAGTTCCGGTGCGTTCGGGG
Organism: Aedes koreicus; assembly: GCA_024533555.2. Lineage (NCBI taxonomy): Eukaryota > Metazoa > Arthropoda > Insecta > Diptera > Culicidae > Aedes > Aedes koreicus. The sequence goes on from JAHHFK020001079.1 coordinate 54,163, forward strand.
GGTTGAGATGCTTCGGCACAAAATTGACCTCCTTAGCCTTGGACCCGCAAAATTCTTTCGAGTAATGGCACGAGGCTACACCCGCCCAGAAAATTGACCGACCATCAGTGTGACTCACGAATGGGGTAGACGCTCCGCTTCCCATTGACCGTTCACGAGCAAATTGCCAAATCATATATTTTTTGGCAAACTTTGTCATCTTCTGCTTTCTAACGTCCTCAGAGACATCGAATTTATGGCAGCAGGGTAAATGCACCCTCTTTTGGGGATAAATTTAGAAAATCGTGGTTGCCCGGTGTAATATAATCGGTGTGTTCCTTTTGGTTTTTTTTTTTCAAGATTGTATAGCGGAGTTTCGCTCCGCAATCTTCAAGGTAGTTTTGACGGGTTTAAACTTAATTTTGACGAGACTTAATTTCATTTGGAAGAGTCTTAATTTCGTTTTGACGGGTCTTAATTTCAGAAACTTAAAACCCATCAAAACTATACAATCTTGAAAAAAATTTGACCCGTCAAAACACCCGGCAAGCGCTAACCAGAAGGTTGATACCTCCGATTGCATTATACCGGGCAAACGCATCTAAGGAGCATTTTTCCAAAGTTTAAGGAGCATTTCCCCAAAAAGAAGGGTGCATTTACCCTTTGCCTCGAATTTATAATGAGCAGTGAAAAACTGGAGCCCCGGAAGCTGCCGGAAGTCTGCTTTTACATACGTCTCATCATCTATAACGAGGCAATGTGGTTTCGTCAACATCTGGGTGTAGAGCTTCCGTGCACTTGTTTTACCTACCGTATTCTGCCGTTCGTCGCAATAAGGCGACTTTTGGACTTTGTACGTGTGTAGTCCTTCACGTTTTTTCGCATCTTGCACGAAAGTTTTGGTTAGATTCAGTTTCTTCGCCACATCTCGAACTGAACTGTTGGGATTCCTCTTGAAAGCTTAAACTACCCGCTTGTGATCCTTAACACTATACGGAGATCCATTTTGCCACTTTTTTCTTTTCGATCGATGGTCAAACGTTCGTGGTACCGATTTAAAACACGAGACACCGTAGAATGTACCATTCCCAGCTTCCTGCTGATGGCACGATGAGAAGGATCCGGATTTTCGAGGTACGTGAGCAAAATTTCTTTGCGCCACTGCTGTTCTTCCGACTCCATCTTCGCAACGATTGCATTTCTGCTAGTGAAACTTACACAGCGCATAAAAATACACATTGAACTAATTCCACCCAAAATTTTAATAGAAAATACCCAACGGGTAAAAAGTTACAGCCATTTAAAAGTGGTGCAATTTGATTCCGTACAACCTTTACCTGTAACTAGAAAACTAGAAGAATGATTACTAATTTCTAAATAATTCCAACTACCTCTATTGCTTATCTGGACAGGTACACATATTTCGTCTACAATGTGCAGACTTCTTCATTTTCGTGTACTCATCGGCAGAAACAAGCCCTTTATCACCTGCTGTTTATATACTAACCTTGTTTTTCAGCATCAGCAGGTGCACTTAACGACACTGAAGAAGTCTGCACATTGTAGACGAAATACGTGTATCTTTCAAGATAAGCAATAAAGGTAGCTGGAATTAAATGGAAATTAATAATCTTTCTTCTCATTTTGATTTTTTATGCTATGACGTACAGAAATATGTAAACAAAAGGATTCAGCTAAAATAATTTTAAAAATGTCATTCAGTTTAAAATAACCGTTAACATAAGGTGTGCATATAAGTTCTGGAACAGTCTATTAATAAAAAAATAATAATCAATGAGTATCAAATAAATATGATGGTCAATATGGTCATGCTCATGCTTATAAGTTATCTTACAAATAAATCGAAATTCCAAGAGACAAACCAGCTCAGGGCTGAAAGTCTCTATAATAAAGAAAAACAAATCGAAATTCCTATCATGGTGGAAATCAGATTCGAAATATTATCGTGTTGCGTTACGTTGTAATTAGCATATAGAATGACCTGTGTTCAACTGTAAGAATAACTTTTTACAGTGACCGGCTGAAAGTCTCTTTAATAAAGACATCTAATCTAATCTAATCTTTTTACAGTGATCTCGAGTTTAAGATTCGTTCACGTTGACATTGAAACGGCATTCCATGAAATATCGAGTTGTTATGCAACCAAACCAATGAGGTTCGCTTGAAAAATCTATTCGCAGAAAATACACTTCCAGAGTTACAGCACTTGAATATCAGTATGTCGAACCATTTCTCTACCCTTTGCGAGTACAATTGCCAAACGAATTAATCGTTGGTAAGCAAGGAATGGGAAGGAGAATTTTCCTGCGTCGCCACACTAATTAATACATGATCACAGAGGCGTGCTGAATTTAACCTTTTCCAACCCGTTGAGAACAGTTAATTTTGATTGGATTAACTATGGGGCATGTGGCGAAGCGATTGAGCGCATCAGGGCGACAGATGTTTCCAATTGAGCCAGTTTATACGTGCAATCGATATACACGTGAGAGGGACTTAGAGCGCCGATGGTGTGAGTTTGCGGTGGTATCGGTCAATTTTATGGAAATCAGTTACATTATGTGTGTTCATGAATTTTCCAAAGCCCATCAAGTGACGAATTAATTATAGTAGTTTACTTTAATCAAAGTGAATGGATAAACATGTCATACGAGCGGTTTATTCTATCGGTTTTGAATAATTAATTTAACTTTCCATTGAATGTGACTGATGGATTAACGTAAGTCAAAATTATAAATTGTAATCATTGTCATCATTGGAAGCATGGCGTCACAAAATCAGCTACTATCAACTGCATTGATGCAAAGAAAACACCACTAGCATTCAGTGTTGTTTTCGAGTCTATTCGATGAGCATGAATCAAATATGATTTCATATTTCATAGATCTCTTTAAATCCTATGAAGAGACATGAAAACAGAATATAATTTTGCAATCGTTCACAGTTCATGAAAATTACTCAACAAACAAAAAAAAAAAAAACAAAAAAAATCAAAGCGGATATAAACGATTATAATTGATTGAACAAGTTTCAACGAAACTAAATGAAAGGCCATTTAGACCCAATGTGTTCCATTTTCAGAATAACTACACTATAAGTTACGATATCAAAACGATGTATTGTGATGTTATCGATAGAGTAAACAGAAATTACGTTTATTTCAGGGTCTCAAAAAGTAAAAGTCCCGGAAGGGGACAGTGAACAGGACAGCAACGGAACGAAACGTGGCTCTCAGTAAACGTCGAAATGGCAAAAGAATTGATAAAAAAATGAACACTGTTATTTTGAAAGATATAAGATATGACTTCCCATTCTGATTAGTGTTGTTTTTGTCTTCCATCATGATTCGTGTTTTACAGTATTACTGATATTCTCCTCATTCGGTTCGAATGTGTTTTTCATCACCGAACACTTCCGAAATAAGGGAAGTTAAGCAAACATTCGCGAACGAAAGGAGTGCTGTTGTTGTTAGGTGGCCTTGTGACTGACTCGTGTGAGAGGAAGTTTTGTTGCTATTCGCGCTAAGTTGCATTGCCTCTCATATTTTCATCGTCGTTCTTCATTGTTTGCTATTCGAACGTGAATAACTTCGTCGACGAATGCTGTTTTAGATTCGCCGTGAGTAAAATTAGTAAAAAAAAGTGGAAAACTCGAATTCGTTTTTAGTCTCTTGACGCTGTGCCGAAGAATGGTGTTTTCGATTCGCCTCGAGGAAAGTGTGATGACAAAACGTTTTGGCTTATCACTTCGATTCCTTCTTTATGAATATGCTGATTTTTTCTTGCTTTGGTCATCATCTGAGGAGTGATCCTATTAGTCCGGCTGGAAGTGATTTACACCCCGCTCACATTACAACTTATATCACGTCATATAGACTATATTGATCAGTTTTCACTAGAAATTATGTGCATGGCATTTTAAATCAAGATTCTCTATATCACCACGGAGAAAATACAGTCCCGGTTGAAACAACAAACTTGTTTGTTGATATCTAAACTAAAAAAAAACGAGTTGTTTCAGAAGTCTGTTTTGTTGTTTTAAACCACAGATTTTGTTTTGAAACAAATAGACAGGTTGGTTGCTTCTACCTAAATATATTACCACAATACTACAGAAATTATGGTTTTTCTAAACTAATATTTGTGTTGTATCCACATTGAAAGGGAATTATTATTACCCAAATAAAGGTAGCGTTGACTGAGGGAAACAAATTAAAATTTTAGATTGATTCAACCAAAGCGGCGGTTAAACCAAACTGATATTTTGTTGGGCGAAAATATAATTAAAAATTTAGTTTGAATAAAAAAATTATTTTGTGGGTTAATTTCATTTTCCATCATCCGGTCCCGCTGCATGCTCTGGCGTTGTCATTCAAAAACAGGTTTTTAAAAAACCTGAAAATAGTAGAAAGGCTCGCATAATCATTTGTTGATTTCTCTTAGACTGAAAGAAGTCTATTAATGTAAATGTGATCTTTTCTAATGTTTGTTAGCATTTAATTCGAATAATTGAAATTACAAAAGAAATTTAGTTGATTGAAAACGGAAATGTTTGTTGTTTCAACCGTTTTCGTTTGTTTGTTTCGAACAGCAATTTAGTTTATATCATACTAAAATTTGTTTGAAAAAAATCATAAGCGTTGGTAGAATCAACCAACAAATCTGTTTGTTTTCGTAGCTGTCATAATGAAACAACCATCATAATGATAAATTCAAATGGACGTTAACTGCTAAATTCCCGATACTATTACTCAGAATTTTAAGGTTTTTTTTTACCACCATAGGTAGTCAAATCAAACTAATACGATGTTAGTGCCCAATTGAAACTAGAATATGCTTGCGATGATCAATTTTTTTTTATTTATATGTATATAGCCAAATGGATACTACTTTGTTACAAATAAACAAATGAGAAATCACGTTAGATCTAATTCAATTTATTCTATAAACGACTGGCTGTGAAAGCCGGAAATTTGACCGCTGTCGTAGCAGTGCCTCACCTTAGCATACTAAACAACGTAACAATGTCCTAAGTAACATTGGGAGACTCTCTTCGTCGACTAAAAACATGTTAAAGAATTTCCAACACACAGCATGGAAATATAGAGTGTAATTAAGAATTGAATACGTAGAAAACATCAACAAATTGTTTAATAGACAAGCTCGACGAAGAGATTTTCTCAATGTTACTTTGGACCTAATGCAATATTCAGCTTGATATGTGTAAATCAATAATGCATTTGTGCACATGTAAACAAACACACACTCACAGTATGGAGAATTTGCAGGGCCTACTTCTCATCCATCCGCTGTTTTTCTTTTCTTTTTTTCTAATAAAACGATTCGTTTGCTTCGTTCAGAAGACTTCACTGCGAATATGGTTCGTGTCCGAATTCAACAGCTATTGGAAATTCGGAACAAAAGTTCGCGCAGAAGGGAAGAATTGGAGAGTGTCGTTTGGTTGGTTGGACATGGTGATAACTCAGTGAACGAAAGTAGGCACAAGAAGAAACGGTAAACACGAAAGGACCGAGTGAGTCGTTGCTCAACAGTTTTCGTGTACGGTGAGAGCACAGGACTGAAGCGGCTGTCATCCACGAACAACAATCGTGTAGCCGAAAACTTGGTGCTGCGAGTGGTGCTAATTTGACAGCTCGGTTTTCTTGAAGGCTATATGCAGGAAACACAATATTCGCGGCGGAAGTTGTCATGTTTTGTCGTTAATTTGATTCGAGAGAAAAATCTTCAGTGTTGTACTTAGTGCAGTAGTTATCCCAACGATAGTATTTTTTTTATTTCTTTTCAGACAGGTATTATAATGATTTATCTAAATTACTGATACTAGTAGTTTGGTAGAAGTAATATTGTAAAGAAATATAATCCATTGTGAACCGAGCTTAAAATGTTAAAATCGTCACTAGCGCCACACCAAAAGTGGCAGGCTTCAAGAACTAATGCTCTCTTCAGTCCTCTGGATGAGAGTAGTTTTTTCTGCGGCAGAAGGAAAACGGTGGTGAGTAGTAGAAAGAGCGAGACACCATTCGTTGTGATAATCTGCAACCTGGCGTGTTTATCACTTAACTAGAAATTAAACCAATCTGTTGAAATTCTTTCGACAATTTTTTGATCTTTTTAATTACGTACGTTTATTTGTCTTCTATTTGCTTAGCTAAAATTATTTACATAATTGAATTAAGTATCAATTTGAAGAATTAAATTCAATTCATCTCCATTGATTCTATCATTAAACTTATCAATGAAAGTTATTTAGTTGACTAAAGATTTCAAGATGTCCGTTTTTTAATTGTTGATATCCGCTCAAAAGAGAGCCGAAGCAGGTTGTCACATTGTAGTGGGCGTTGATCTCCAGTCAATACAGATAACCTTTGCTGTAATAACTCATAAGCTTCACGCATTCTCGTAATTACAAAAGAAAAATCTATATTGGATTGTTTCGATACTTGTTCCGCAGTGCAAACATTGTTCCCCGTCAGTCCGTCTAATTTTGAATAACAGTCGACGATGTGGCAAGTTTTGTTAACAAACATATACAGTGTACTCTTTTCGCATTGGAATATTAGTCCAAACACGAGTCCAGATTATGTTTGTATTTTCTATCTCCACCTTTGGCTTGTCCGTTTTTTTTGATGAAAAAAAAAAACGATGGATCAAATATGTAGAAATAGATTGTGGTTTGAGGCCATATAAAAACAAACACAATAAAACAGAACGAAATAAAATTAACACCATCTTGTAAGGATTGAAAAAACAGGTTTTATTTCTCAAAATACAACATGAAGGAATACTCAGCAATGTTTAAATAAGCCAATGTTTTGGATAACTTAAAATATCCGAGATATCACGTGTCAAAAGGGGGTGCAATAAAGAGACGGGCCGGTTTTGAGAGCGTAAGTATGCTTCAACTGTAATGAAATGTTTCATGTAAGTATAAATTTCACATTCTAGCATTGTAGGTTAGACTAACAATTCGGTAGCCTTTGTGTTTTTACACCCTACTTTCCGCCTTTACCTTACACGAGGCCAACATACAGGAATTATTTAGAGTTAGCGATTTTAATATTAACCTTAATTATATTTAATACTTTACTTTTCGTTTCTTTCCAGGTATTTCGCGGATCTAAGAACGGCTATCGGACGACGGACTTCAGAGCAAACTCAATTAATAATTAGAATTTTCCCAGCAAACCTTCTCAACTATTCCTTTTCACCTTTTACGCCGTGGATTAATTCGAATAGTCGACTTCAGAGCGACCTAGCTAAATTAACTTTATATTTTGCTCTTCACACTTTATTAATGATTAATCACACTTTATCTAGCAAACGGTATCGCGGACATCCTATCGATACCGGAAATGTTCGTTTTGTTTCATCATCGATTGACATCTGTCACCTATCAATCCTGACGCGAAGCTTTGACAGCTAAACGCGTCGCGTTAAAGTCGGTGGATGACAGGGATGCCAGCTTGCCGTTATCTGCGCTGAAATCATGAGAAAAAAACAGTTACGCTTACTTTTAGCACCCTCGAACTCTGTGTTTCAGCAAGTTTACGTTGTTGCTCACAATTTTTTTAAAATAACGAGTAAGAATTTAGTCAGGTTTGGGTTGTGAATTGCAGCGTTTTTTCGATGGAAAGTAAAGTTGCTGTTGCAATCTGCAGACTTCATTTTTGTTGAAATACACGCCAATGACCCGTCTTAGATTTAGGTTTAATTTTTTGAAAAATTGAAACTATTAAATTTAAGCCGGCCTATCAGGTTGGATTTTCCTAGTCTTTTAGGCCTCTCCAAAACATCGCTTACTTACCTTACCAATCAGGCCAAAGCCGTGGTGACATCTGCTGTCTCCATTCTGTTCAGTCCATGGCTGCACTTCGTTAGCTTCGCTGGTTGCTTTCTAAATAATCTATTCACCATTAACAAACTTTTGACATCTTGCGCTTCCTAACATCCCCAGACACATCAAACTTGTAATGAGCAGCAAAGAACAGGAGGCTCGGAAGTTGCCTTCTACATAAGACTCGTCATCCATAACGGGACAATGCGGTTTGGTCAACAGCTGGGTGTAAAGCTTCCGTGCACGTGATTTGCTCCACAGTATTCTGTGGTTCATCGCGATTCGGCGCCTTTTGTACATTTTACGTGTCCATCTCGAAAGTTTTGCTAAAATTTAGTTTTTTTTGCCACATCTTGAACTGAACTGTTTGGATTCCTCTTGAAAGCATTCACTACCCGCTTGTGATCCTTTACAGTATAAGGAGATCCATTTTGGCCACCCTTTTTCTTCCGATCGATGGTCAAACTTTCGTTTTACCGATTTAAAACACGAGTTAACGTAGGTTGCACCATTTCCAGCATCCTGCTGATGGCACGATGAGAGAGATCTGGATTTACGAGGACCGTGCGCAAAACGTTTTTGGGCCACTGCTATTCTTCCGACTCCATCTTTGCGACGATTGCATAGCTAATAATGTTACTAATACAGTATGAACAATACATATTGTACCGAATTCTGCAAAATTTTCAATATAAAATACCCAATGTTACAGTCATTTGGAAATGATGGAAATGATAGAAGTATTGAAAATTGAGCGAAGGGCTTGGATATAGTAGTACTCTAATCTCGAAGTATGCGTCCTTGTCCTTGTCCTTTGCACAATTTTCAATACTTCTATTCAATTTTCACAACCACGAAATATAGGGGTCAATTATAGAAGTCGAGTCGAGCAACTCGACTCGACACTTGTCACTGTCGAGTCGAGCAAAATTGCATATTACAGAAGTCGACTGAACCTGATCGAGTCGACAGCCGAACTCGACTGTCATCTACAATGTTGAAAATTTTCAAAACGTTATTGAAACATTACACCATGCTACAATTCAGGACTTCCATCAATTCTAGACAAAATAGTCTAAAGGTCGAAAGTAACATTTATAAACAATTACTTCTAGCGTATTTTTCTGGAATCTGCTTGCTCCCACAAACAAAATAGCACCAGAAACAGATACAGGAAGTTATTCCCTTCCCGTCGGTAGTGGATATAGATTTTAGCAACCTGGCATTTCAAGGAAATTTACATTTTAAGTCATTGTTTACAATTGTTACTTTCAACCTTCTGACGATTTTGTCTAGAATTTACCTGTGACTTTTGACGTTCGAAGAATAAATGTTTACATTTATTACTCTTGTTCTGTGAATAACGGTAATGTTTTTGTCATACTGAAAACCTAATTGAAAAGCTGTAGTAAAGTTGTGATTTGAAGAATTTCCAGGGAAAGTGATTGCTTAATATGTGGGCAACTGCCGATATCTATTTCGAAGATGATTCAGAAGAGGAATTTTCCAGTATTTCATTACTACGCAGGAATATTCGGGACACATCAAACCCGTTATCGTTACCTGACAATGAGTGAGTCCTAAATTATCATTCAAGGTTGTTGGAATCTAATTCTCGCGATTGATTTTTTACCATTTCACATTACTGCGGCAGAACGGACCTTATTACGGTTGTCACTTCACCCGTGACATCGGTAATAAAGACAGTGATTTCTATTTGATGTGAGTTTTTTCATCGTGAAGTGATGGGTAAGGCTCAATAAGTCAGTTTTTAGACGATAAATAAATACAATAAAAAATGATTAAGTCTTGTATAGTCCTAGAATAGTGAATTAACAATTTGATATCATCTGGCTTACGAATAATCCGATTTTTTACTGATTTTGTTATCATATGTTTACTGATTTGGTTATCATATGTTTATATATTTTTTATATTTTATTTTTCCATCGGCCTATTTCCTCACATGGTGACAATCACCGACGCCAGAAAGACGACTCCACCGCCTGAACGCTACCTATCGACTCGTGAATATAAGCCGGGACCAACGGCTTTACTTCCCTTCGGAAGGAACGCGTGACCGTGAATGCAAACTCAAAAAAAATCTGTGAAGAGTAAATTAGAATGTTTTGATTATCAAATGGTCGCTAAATCATATGTGAAAATCACTTGAGTGTTTTTAGCAGTTTTAGTATAGTTTGATTTATGAAATTGTTTGTTGGGTAGAGCGAATACAGCTGGCAACGGCTTGAATCAGGAAATCAGAAAAAAATAGTACGTAGACAACATTTAATAACAAATCTATCGAATGGGATGAACTTGCATCCATGAATAGACCCAATTTGGTGCATAAAGACCGACATTACATCCATATTTCTCGAAAGTTTCTGACTTTATAAAATGAGTTGTGTAACTTTATGTGATACATACTACCATACTACCGCTTTTTGTCTCTGGGATTCAGGCTCGGCTCCGATGCCGTACTTGATGTACCTTGCATTTCATTCATTGCAGCTACTTTATTGATCGAATTAAATTAAAAAAAAAAATGAACATTTCATACTCTCCAATTCTTTACCAACTGATTTATTAAGTTCAAAAATTGCCTTCTCTAAGGTACTATTCAAATTTTTCCCCAAAATGTCCTTACCGGTTACTAACGCGTTGTTTATTTGAGCAACGCCACTAATCGAATCTGATAGAAAAAAATCTTCTTCATCTCCTCTTCGAACTTTTGGACGGTCGGGAGCAATACATTCTTCCACAACGCTGGTCTAACAAACAATCATCACATTTGAACAGCATATTATCGTTCTCACTGACTAGCTTGGCTACCGCTTTTGTCAGTGGAGTACACCTATAGTGGTAAAATAGACATTAATATCTACACACTCAGATTTTGTTACAGTATACTGTAATTTTTTACCGAATATGAAACAGCTTACCATTCGGTAATCGATTCGGTAGTTTTTTAACTTTACAATACGTTCAGTAAATTTAACTTCGCTATTGAGCTATCAAAACTTACCGAAATGTTCTGTAAATTTTGCAGAACGATTGGTAACGTGAGCTGTCACATGTTTACCGAAAATAATGTAAAAAATTTACTGTTGCTTAGCTAAATTTACAGATTTGTTTGTAAACGGGTTTTTATTGATTTATTTGAGTGTTAATAAGCATTTGGAAAAATGTGTACAAATTATAAAATGCAACTAGAAAGACAATTTATCAACACACATTCTTGCAACGATGTGTAAAATATCTAACGAATTTCCTATCAATGTGGCTACGGTCTCGGAAAGTTGCTGTCCATTCCACCCTTTTGGCACTTAGTTTTGGCTGCTCCGTGAAACTTAACAGCGCTGGCCAACATTCAACTTTAAAATGGCGGGAAAAGGTTGCGTTTGACAGCATGGAATAAATTTACAATCTGTTCGGTAGTTTTTTTTACAATATATTTTGCAAAAGAATAAATTTACAGTACATTAGTAATTATTTTCACAGTGTTGCGGAACTGCAGCAATTTACAGTTACCGTCGGTAATGTTTTTTTTACAATTTTCGGTAGTTTTCTGTAAATTACAGAAACTCAGTATTTTTGATTGCTGGAATTTTTTAAAATGTCATATTTTACAAAATGATCGGTGAAATTTAAGTTTTACAGACCGAATTCAGCAAAAAAGTACCGAACATGATTTTGGAAATTTGGTGTGTAGAGATAAAAACCTCTAAATACTAACGTACATTTTGCTCAGCTTTCTACATTTTATTAGAATTGCTGTAAAATTTCAAGTCGATCTATCGAAAAGTTTATAGAACTTTCAAAATGCTCATATAAGTTTGCATTGATTTAAAAACACACCAAAATGTTAAGAGCAACTGATACGTTTATAAATTTGCCTATAATAATTTCCATCATATTGTCCATCGATTTCGTTGCTTTCATTTTCATCAGTTCGACGAGCCGTTCGAACTGACGGTAATTTGTCTTCTTGTGAGGAATGGACATTCCTCGCTGGAATAAAATAGTTTTTCTGATATTCCTCTAAAAAAAAAAAATAGAAAAAATATGGTTTCCTTACCTTGCTCAATCAGCTATCCCTTCTAGACGAAAATCGCGAATCAAAACAACTTTACTCGACAGAATGTGACAAATCAATCACCCGTTTTCGCACAGTCTACTGAGTCGACCTGCTCGACAAAAAATCGTCGATCTCGACAACTGTAATAGCAAAATAAACCTGTCGAGCAAAGTGACGGTCGACTCGACTTCTATAATTGGCCCCATAATTGGCAATTTATTAATGGAAAATTTTCAATACTATATGTACATATGCACATATTTTAGTACACAAAGATTACATTCTATGGATAAAGGTTATAAGTCTATGGAATGTTATTCAACCTCTTATGGACCATTTACAATATGCTTATGGGTAATCCGTTCAATTTGATTGATAATTCCACAGATATAAGGTACATGTTTTATATTTTATTGCTAAATATTGTATACATTATGGATCACATTGTTGAACTTTATGGATCAGTTTCATTTTTGTATGGATTTTCATCAGAGCTTTACGGGTCATAAATACATTTCCTGTGGAACGACTTTAATTTTTTTATGGATCATTTCTTCAATTATGAAGGTGCAAATCTAGGGCTGCCACATCAAACCAGTCTTTATATTGCGAAGTGCCTTGTTACTTCACTTATAAATTTTCAACTATCCTGTCTTCAAACCAGTTTTAGATTTTTTAAAGTCGATAAAAATTAGAATCGACAATCTCATGTCTAGTGCAGTGAACAAATTTAAAAAATCCTTGTCCGATCCGAAAGGTTCAACTTCTGCGTCATCGGTATGTACACTTGCAAGTCCTATTTCTATCTTGCTAGAGAGTTACAGTTTACTTATAAGATAAATCACTTACAAACAGAGCACCAGCTCCCTCAAAAAGGCACTAGTAATCAACCTGTCAAGCTCAACCAACACAAGAGGATGGACACTGGCTGGCTGCATCTTATGGCTTATAAATTTGTTCAACTCACTTGAACTTTCAGATTGTTGCTGCATACTACCGACTGACTGACTGCCTGTCTTGCAAGTCTTTCAGTGGTCTTCCGGATTGCCAGAACAGTTTCAGCGGAGAAAATAATTTAATTCATGTAATCCTTTGCAACCCGTTTGTGTCAGAGGCCCACTAGGCGGAAGTGACCCGAAAGTGCGTTGAATTCAGCCAGGACGGTAGATGAGCTAAGATGCTATGAAAGAAAATCAGAGTAGCGGTCGTTATATTTCAACGAACCATCTTCAAAAAGTTTCTACGCTTGCAAAGTTTTCCGACATTGCAGGGCGAAGGAACGGCGGTGGTGGCAAGTTGATAAATGATGCTTGCTATTGTCATTTTCTTAGCTCGTTTTATCACAAGCAGTTTTCTCCGTCAAGTTGGCGCGCGGAGGGATAGGATGATCCCAAAGTCGAAGTCGAAAGTGTTTGTCTGAAGTATACAAACTCAGTCACTGTGGCGAAATGGAAAGTTGGTCGTGTGGGAACTTGTAAAGCAAAACAGAGTGAAACCAACAGAGAAACTGACTTTGCCAAATATTCATGGCGAACCAAAGGTTGCAAAATAAACAAGTGGGTGAGAAAAATGTAAATTCGGGGATTGGGATTATGTGTTGAGATTTTGTTTTTAATATTTGGTTCTTTTAGGATGAGCAACCTCAATTTAACGGACGATCGTATTAAATTGAGTGCGTTGATTCCTCAACTGACTTCCACTCGAAGAAACAAAAACCTCTCATAGATCAGTTCAAAATGACCGACATCATTTGAATTACTAAGGCAAAACCCAGCTTGTTAATTTATGGAAACATGGTTTTTTGTAAGAAAAAAAAAATATAGTGATGAATAATATTATGCCAGAACGTAGAAGAGGTTGCTCGGTTGAAATTAGATTCCTAATTTTTAAAGTAGAACATAGCGAATTTGTTTGAAAATATTTGCACAAAAGTCTCCAAGGATCTGACGAGTTATACTTTTTTTCCCCTCTGTTCTTGACATAAACCTGGTCGCACCAGTAATTTGATCTATTGTATCCCGTATTGTTATATCCCGTATACTTTGTTTAGTGCATGTTGAGTAACTTCATCACTATTGAATGAGAAATGATGAAGTATTCGGTGTTGTTACAGTTGTCATTGTTTATTTTGTTGGTAATGAATCGACTTTTATTGAAAGTTTCCGCTATTTAAACCCTATGAGAAGTGAGAGCACTTTTCAAAGGCACGCCCCTTTTTCAGTCAAAATCAGATTCATTGCAAAAAAATGACTCCGATACTGACCATGCATCAGAACCCTAGTCATAACTAATTCAAACTATAGAACATTAAATAGAAAATAAGAATTCACATAAAAGAATACTTACCATGTTTTCCTTATTCCAAGCTCATCCTGGGTGGCACAATCCGAGTATTGTCGCTTTTCACCAGACATAAAATGTAATAAGAACTAAGATGTGTTCCTTTGACTACAAAAACAAATATGTTCCCTAGTTTGAATTAATTCAGACTAGGGCTCAGTGATAGAACTGATACCCCGTAACGCATCACGAATGGATGATCTACCAGCGTTACGAGTCAAGGGTTATATGATAGTAATGGTCTAGAGCAGTTTCGATAAAAATTGCATGTTATCTGAAAGTTTATGTTTATGAATTTCAATTTTTAAACGAAAATATTTTGTTAGGTCTTCAAATAATCAATCTACTGGTGAAGTATTATATTTTGATCAATTTTCAAATCATATGTTTATTCAGTCATGACACGATCGAAATTGAAGTTGATAAACGATTAAAAGGTGTATACGATAAAAATGGCACATCCATATTTAGTCACCAAAATTAAAACGATTATCGGCTATTCTTGAAATTTTCAAGGAATGAAAAACTACTGATGAGTTACGATTTACAAAATTTGTCTTATTCAATTTCACGTCCCATACCCAAATGCCCGCAACTTCCTTTGACTTCATTCATCAAATTTTGTTCAACCAATTTTCCCAGTGTTTTTGTTGTTTTTACCCAAATTTTCCTCAACTCCAGTTCTGTTTTAATAGTTTTGGGATGTTTGAGAAGTTCGGTCTTCATAATTGTCTAGATTTTTTTAAATTGGGTGAAGTTCCGGTGAATTTGGCGGGTTCATATATTTTGGCACAAAATTCTCAAGCAAAGTATTATACCGAATTGTTAACAAATGTTAATACCAGGTTATCATTGTTTGATTACTGAATATGTTATCATTGAGGTTGAATAAACAATAAAAATAACAGAATGAATAAATAGACAAAATAACAGAATGAATAACAAAAAAATACTCGTTGAATATCATAATAATAACCTATTTTAATATCACCGCGTACATCTTGATAACAAATCCTGGATTGTTAGAAAATTTATTGAAATTGTTTCATACTATGTTATCATTTGAAAATGAAATTCTCACGCTATTATCTGAAATAATTCTTTTGATAAAAAGCAAAATTTCTTGTTCTCCTATATGCTGGTAATATTTATAGTTTTCCAGCCAACTAGTAACGATCGTCAAAATTTGTATGTTGACAATGATATCATATGATAACAAAATTAGCGAATGGCGGTAGCTAAATTTGTTATGCGATAATAGCGGAAATCAAAACGATATCTGGGATAGCAAAACTTGTTGCTTTTATGATACCAGCTTGTTATTTTCCTTTGATAGGGTTGACCAACGGGTGTTCAATAAAAAATGAGAATTTTGTCAGTCATACAGTGAAAAGAAATTTAGTTTTTCAGCGAATTCAGTTTTTTTTTATTAACAACATAATATTCATTCTTCAAAAAAACGTCAACGAATATTGGAGAAGTGGCCCTGGTTAGCCGTACGACGCAAGTTAGTCGCGATGCTCTCACAAGAGCGCTGGACGGCACTGACGTCGTCAGTAGCGCAACCAGAAATTGGTCGTGGGGGGGGGGGGGGGGGCTTGTGAGCTTGAATGTAACATGTTTTGGAAAAATAGTGGCATCAAAATTTGGGTTTTATAATTCAAGTTTATTTAATATTTCAAATACACAACGATATAATAATTAAGCTTAAGACAACGATTCAAATTTTCAACCTTCTGGTTTGTTCGACAGTTCTTCCAAAACTTCCTCTTCGGTGACAGCAACATTTTCGTGGATATACATAAGCGCGATACCGTTCAACCGTTCTTCTCCTGTACTATTTCTCAAATATGTCTTCATATTCTTCAAAGACGAAAATGATATTGTTAGCAGTGTATGTATGGTTGGAAGCAAATCAACGTTGCATACATTTAGGGCTTCAGCATCATTCCGTGGTTTTTTCTCCGTGAGTACCGAAAACCAAAGAATTGCTTCTCCAAGAATTCCTGTGCTCTGAAGGTCGTAAAATTCGGCTAAATGCTGAACAGATCCGGAGATTTTCGATGGATCAGATGCTGCATCCAGTTGCTGCTGAAAAGGTGCCAACATGTCAGCATGTTTGACAAACTTCTCCTCCAAGGCTTGCAAGGTATTTTCCAGGAAAGGTAAGAAGATTTCGTTTTTATAGAACTCTTCCGGAGTCTCCAATTTTGCGTTCTCTTTCTGACGTCCAGCCCTTCTGGGTTTTGTAAGGGACACATCAAGAGATTCACAGAGTGCACTCGCTTCAGAAAAGATTTTACGGAAAGCATTTTCTGCATCTTCTTGCATTTCACCCACAGCCTTTTTGGTTACCCATGCTGCGTTCATTGCTTCTGCCAAATCAAGGTTTTCTTTTTGCAAATAAACACTCAGCGGACGAGTTATCGAAAAAATATGGTGTGTTACACAAAGGCTGACCAAAAATTCAGGTTTTTCAATGAACGCCTGAACTACTGAAGCATTCGTCGAGGCTTTCTTGTCCGTCCATGTCCTAATTACTTCCAGAGCAGCAAAAATAGGATACTAGAGGTCTTTGAACGTTTTTACCGAGTCATGACGTTGAACCCAGCGCGTAGGACACATTCTTTTCAACTTCTCTGCCATCGGCCACTTTTCTCAATCTTGTCAGTTTCTATTTTTAAAACGTTTGCTCTTTTTTGGCAATTAAAAAAAATTGTAAACGCTCTCGATCACTCCCATGCAGTTTCGTATTGCAGGAGCTGAACAACCCTCGGAGATTGAAAGATTTAAAACGTGAGAGCAACAATGGACATACAGCGCCTTCGGGTAAAGCTCTCGTACAAAAGCTTGGACGCCTTCTACTTTCCCACTCATAGCTCGTGCACCGTCGTATCCCTGACCAATGAGGTACTTCGTGTTAAGTCCAAAATCAATCAATGCTTGACAAATTACATCGGCTAAACCTTTCCCTGTAGTGTCAGTAACTGGAATAAACTGCAGGAACTCTTCACAAACATTATTATTCTCGACAAACCTTACACACTATGAAAGTTGACACACATTCGATATGTCAGTGGTTTCATCGCACAAAACGGTAAAATATTTAGATCTGTTGACACGATCAACAAGTTTTCGCAAAATGATGCTATTGAACGCCTGGATTATATCATTCCGCGATTTCCAGCTGATAAACTTCGCATTTTTGGCAGAATTCTCCAAATCACTTCGCAAAACGTTATCTCCAGACTCAACTCGAAACTTCAGAAGAGACCTAAAGTTACCCTCTACCTTTGTCAAACCTTCATTTAACTGAAACGTGCCAGTATTCCGATGACCCCTGAAAGCTAGTCCACGCCGTGCCAGGAACATAGCCGTGCATATAAATGGTAGATATAAGAGCCTCTCTATTCTTCTCCTCTTCAGCTCGCCTTCCATCATCGAGAGCCTTATCAATACGAACGATCGACTCAGAAAACGTAGCCACAAACAACCTTGCCTTTTCTACAGAAAAAGAATGGTATTTTCCACTCTCGTGGTGGCGGAAATCTTCCTTGGCATTTTTCCACAGTCTATAAGCTTGTTTAACAAGTTTTCCACCTTGAGTACCTTGCTGACCGATTGATGTTGCAAAGAGAGCGCAAAATTTGGAGTACGAGGAAGAGTACGCAAGCCAGTTCCATTCTCCAAGCCATCGGAGATTGAATTTCAAATTTCGAGGACCTGATGGAGGGAATTTGAAAGCTATGTCCGGTTTCCAGGGATTGGTTCGTAATTTGAATTTTTGCGAATCACTGATCTGCAATTTAAATTAAAAAGCAGTATGTTTTAGTTGGATAAAAAAGGTAATGAAAATAAAATATTTTCCTGCTTTCCCACGAAAAATCCAAAATCATCACTAACCACCCGATGTCGACGGTTCGGTGATACCACCACCAGCGGTTAATTAAACAGCCACCATCAGCTAAAATTAAACTCACCTGTTTCCGATGCCTTTGTTTTTGCCGTAAAGAAAGTTCTAATGTCCATGTTTATGGAATTCACTTGTCACGATTCAGAGGAAGAAAAACTGAAAAACCACCCGTAAATCACAGTGTCAACTTGACCGGCACCAAGTAACTTGACAATTGTGCAATATGCCAAAACTGAATGGAGGACAGCATCGATACAAAGCCTCACTCATACAAAAACCGTCGGTAGTTCATTGAGAGATCCACTAACACAAAAAATAAAAGCAAACGTCTCTGGAATTAATATTTTTACTAGCCTCTCACTGTGAGAGCCTCACTACTCTCTTCGCTCTTCAGTTTTTGTTTTGTTTCTCCACAGCATACCTGCTTTACGTTTGGACGTTATGCACGGGTGGCTGGCCGTGCATAACGTCCAATTTTGAGTCGTTTTTGACTCACTTTCGTCATTAGTGGAGTCACTCAAATTTGAGTAAATGTAACTGGTATTGTCAAGCCGACAAATCAAAAACATCGACTCAAATCAGATGGATGTTTCTGATTTGTCGGCTTGTCAATCCCAGTTACATTTACTCAAATTTGAGTGACTCCACTTTTGACGAAAGTGAGTAAAAAACGACTCAAAACTGAGTTAAAATGGCTGGCCGTGTGAATGCTAATAATATAGTTTTGTGGAGAAATGAATGGTGAACGAAGAACCGCTCAAAACGGACTGTATGAAATAATGCTTGGTTGTGTTGCTGTAGAAATAAGGTTTGTCCTGCCTGTGTGTGAATATGAATCGAAATTTTTTTTAAAGAAAACGGGAAAAGAGCAAGAGAGAGCTTACCCATTTATATTTAGCAGTGTTGCAAGTTTTGCTTATAAGATTTTTTTTTTTTTTGGAAATATATGTAGTAGCATAGTTAGCCTTCATTTTTTTCTGGCTCTGATGGGAGGGGGGGTTAACCCCCTAACCCCCCTGGTTGCGCCACTGGACGTCCACCTTCCGGATCCTCGTGGTCAACTTCTTCGTATCCTTTATTGGCCGGCCGATTATTTTTGTACAGGTCAAGATTTGTTACAGTACGTGTAAAAGGTATGGGAAAAATTGTGATAGATGAGGGCTGAAAATCTAAAAAAAAATAGCAGACGTCTTATTTGAAACGTCATTAAATGGATTTGCATCAAGTCTAATCAAATTAGAAAATTCTTATTTGATAAGACTTGAGGCATATCCATTTAAAGACGATTCAAATATGACGTTATATGGATTTTCGAAATACTGTTTATGTCAATGAAAACTCATAGGATTTTGCTTGGTAAGGGTTTTACTTTATTTATTTTTTTATGTGTACATTTTCAAGTATTAGTAATTAACATAGGTTCATATATTTATAAATCTTTCATAAACAAAGTAACTTTCTTTGAATTATCTTTTGAATCAGAAAACCTTTTAGCTGAAAAAGGTACAAAGCAATTAACCTGTGTACCAGGTATTGTCTTTACTTGGCTATAGAACTCCTCAAGTTCTTCTGACATTTTTGCATACACACTACCAAAATGTCATGTTAATTTCTGTCCCTTGTGACCGACACATGCAAGCATCCCTTAGCACAAAAGAATGAGTTGAAATAGACAAGAAAATAAATTCAATCAAACACATCTTTCGTGGAATTGTGTATGTGTCAGTTTCAGGAGACATAATTTTTCACGAAATCTTTTCTTACGTTCCCCGACTTTTTACAAACATGAATTACGTCTAGTGTTAAATTCATAATTTCTAGGTGTGTACTGTTCAGCTGATATGAAGCAGAAATTCAGTTTTGTAATACTTTTATTTGTCTGGTCAACTGCCCAGTCATATAGTTCTCGAGGAGTTTTGATTGTGTTTCCATAATCTTGAGCAAGGCTTGCTCTCTTTGCCATTCGCTTGAGAGTACCACCAATAGCATCACATGGAACTTTCACATGAGACGTTATAAAGATGTGCCATTCTGCTTCCAAACCATACTTGGACTTCAAATTGCACACGCTGGAAAAGTTCCTTTTGTTCTTGTAATGGGCCGTTGCTCCATCTGACATGAAAATAATTTTTGAGCAATATATTGAATTTTATTTAATGAAATCTAGCAATTTTGATAGAAACAACTGAACTGATATATAATCATGGATACTTCAGATAAAGCTTTTGTTTTCCAATTTATCGTCATTCTTGTAATATACTTCAAAGTTTTTGTAATAAACAGGATCAACCACCTGATTTAATTGTATTATCACTAAAGTTTGAAAAAAATAATAGTTTTTATATATGCCCGTTCCAAATGGTAGCCTTTACTTTTCAAACATTCGAAGACCCTTAAAAAATCCAAATTGTAATATTAATTAAATTTAATAGGATTCTGTGAGGTTTTAGGACCAAATTATAAGACGAGTTGGCGCGATACACGGTAAAAATAGAAAAAAAAAATTTTTTTTTGGAAAAACTTTTTTTCCCTTAAAAGTGCCCATCTTGTAATATATGGCGAATTTTAGACAATTACATTGCCTTTATTAAAAAAAATTGTTCAAGTCTAGGGTAGCCATATTTTGCAAATTGACTTTAAATTTTAAAATATTTTTTTTTTGAGTGCAAGAATCGATTTTACAATTTCTACAATTTTTTTCAAAAAGTTTGGAGGATTTTTTAAAATTACTTATTTATTTTTTTTTTGTTGGTGTTTTTTTTTTTTTTTATTTTGAAAAAAATTGTTGTAAGAAAAACTTTATTTTACTTAAAAGTGCCCATCTTGCAATGTATGGCGAACTTTTAGATAATTATATTGCCTCTTTTAAAAAAAATTTCGTCCAATTCTAAGATAGCCATTTTTGCAAATTGCCTTTATATTTTATAATATTTTGTTTTACTGTGTAAGAATCAATTTTACAATTTTTACATTTGTTCCTAAAATTTCAGACGATTTTCTAAAAGTCACTCATACTTCACTTTTTTGTAAGTCTTTTCCTATTTGAGTTATTTTGATTTTTAAAAAAAATCGATCAAAAAACTTAAGCCCTTTTCAAGTGGCAGTCTAGATACATTTTGAAAAAAAAACGAAGTATGCAAAGCTGCTTGAAAAGATATAGTCTACACAGCCGCAAAGTTTCATTGGATTCTGAGAGGGTGCTGCCAAAGACTGGACGAGTTGGGGTGAAATTCGACAGTTGTAGGTATTGGCAATTCCAAGCTTTTTAGCGATCCATCGGTGAGACTCCTCTGGTTTTTGATTACAAGTGCACACAATTTTTCCTCGGACAATTCCTAATTTAGATGACATGACAGGAACTACTGTATGAAAAATAATTAAACTTTACAGTTGTAAAAAATACATTATGCATAAGATTTGCTCAAATTTTCAGGTTTTTTACTCATACGGGTCAGACGATTTTCGGTGTGCCATTTTAGTCTAATACACCCTTTAGCACCGACAGAGACGGCAACGAAAACCGTGCTGCACCTGCAGCAGGAAGGGGACCTATCTTCGAAGTTGCTTTACCATCCTGGAATGTTGTGTCGTCGAATAAAGATTGGAAAATCGACAGAGATGATAGTTTGCGGGCGATGACCTCCAGCTGTATGAGTGGAGATCGAAAAAATGAAGACGATCGTGAGTCGCTCATTGGTATCCGTTTGGTTAAAAAAAAAAAAAGGACAAGGGCATCACTCACCGGAAACCCTTTGTTGGAAAGTACGTGCACAGCGAAAGATAGCTTGCGATTCGCGCTTTTCTCCGAAAGTCGCAGAAACACATTGCAGTGGTCTTCTTTCTTTTTCACTCCACACTCTGCCAATAATCAAAATCCCCGGTATAAGACGACTCTATATCGAACTGAAAAACTTCTAATAATGCTCTATCTTAATAACTTATTTGTTTATTTTTTTATTTATTTAACATGTGGGGGACGTAGCTCATCCTATCTTCCGGTCCGCCTCTGGTGCGTAGATGTTAAGCTGTGCAAAGACTCCCGATGAATCAGTATCTCCTAAAAGGACTTAAGCCACAAATACAGCTTGTGCGGAATTTCTTCGTTTCTCCAAAGTTTCTGTGCCCAGTAGCCTACATCGATCTTCGTATGGTGGTAGATTGAGAGGGTATTCCCATGGGAGATAAAGGAGGGTATATCTTATTTATTTCCGTTGAAGCCTTGTAAAGTTTAAAGTTACATATGTAAATATGAAGTGAATTAACCGTAAATCACTTAAATACTAAGTGATTTTTTTTATTAACCATTTATTTGTACAGGCTCAATCGAATCAACGTTATAGAGCCAAATTTTCATTTCTATATACTAAGTGATTTAGTCCTCAATAATTTGGAATTAGCTATAAAATGTTAAAAAATACTTTAAGTTTAAGTATGTTAGTACCGGAGAGATTGCAATCACTTGAATAAGAAGATAAACATTCGGAGTAACTAGAAAATGAGAAGAAAGATTTGTAATTATTAGTTGGAACTAAAGTATGTTAAAGATTAGTTGGAATTAAAGTAAGTTCCATTTAACTCCAACTATCTTTATTGCTTGTCTTGACAGATACGCGTATTTCGTCTAAAATGTTTATTCATTTTATTTATGTTTATTCATTTTATCCCGATTGTAGTAGTCGCTCCAGCTGGTTGCAATTGCTCTTGTGTCCTGACAATCTTTGTTCAAGGCGGTTGCCGGTCATCCCTATGTAGCACTTCATGCAATCGTCACATTGTATCCGATAAATAACATTGTTGTGCGAGTATCTTCTGAATAACTTCGCTGAAGTCAACATTTTTGCAGATAATCAAGGTTTCAAGATACACAAGGGATAGACAAAATGATCGGGACAGGCAAATTTTTTATAAACTTTGTAGTGCTCTAACTTCGTGAAATATTATCCGATTTGATTTCGTCAAGAAGCATTTGACTGGAAAATTAATTTAATTTTATATCTCATAATTGGCCATGGCCCTCGGACACCGGAGTTGTTCCGGGTTTCCGGAGAGGCTATTTTTTTTTTTATTCCGTGTCGGGTATTTTCGTCACTGCGACCAATTTTTAGATCTATTGTGACATATCCCCTTTTTGTTGTTGCTTTAGTTATTTTCAGCATGACGCATCACTATTGATAGAAGTGATCGTCAAAGTCTGACCTAAAGCATTGTCCCAGGACGGTATAACGCTCCGAATAAAGTGTACTACCGTACTGGGATTTGTTCTCCGGACTCCAGGGGGTCTTGTAGCCCTTTGTTAAAAAACTTCCGCATTTTTATTAAAAATCGGGGGGGGGGACAAAAAAAAATTCCGGAGAGGCTATCTCACATGTTGAATTTGTGATGAGATTTTCAACAAGATGCCATTGTCAAACTTTTTTTAGTAAACACACGTAAAAACAAAATATTTTTCAAGCTTATGAAATGTTGATTACAAGAATCGGCCACAAATTGACCGAGATATGGCTATTTCCGTGAAACAGGTTCTGATAAAGGGCCCTGGATGCGATTAACTTTTTATTTTACTCAAAACTTGCCATGTGACCGCTCTTTCTTCTTGGTTTTTCATTACAAACCTTATTATAAACTTAAAATGGATCCTTCACTATATTGGCCACTCCAGAAACAACCGGAACGTCCCCAGGGGAACCTGTTGCCATTTACGATTTTACTCCAAAACATGCCGTGCGTCAGCTCTATCTTCATGATTTTTCATAATTATGATTTTGATTGACTTGAGAAAGCCATTGGCTACATTGGACACTACCAGAACATGTTTGGGGGAACCTGTAGTAAAGATCAATTACGATTTTACCCCAAAATATGGACTATAAGACTCACTGGCTAGCCTGATCCAGCTTCCAGGTACCTCTGAGGATCAATTTATTTAGCTTTGGTTCGGATAAGCAAGCAAAAATTCGATTGAGTATAGGGAAGAGTGGGTTTTACATTTTATCCTGGCATGGAGTTGGTCCAATTATCGCCGAAAAAGGGAAAGTGAAGGCTGAGCACTACAGGACCATATTGGATGAGCTGGTATTTCAACTGTCGGTGACGTACTCTACAAAGAATTATCATTTTTAAATTACAACTAGGTGCTTCCCATGATGCGATCCACATTCCCAGAGGGGAACGGCGTCTTCCAGGATGACAACGCTCCAATCCATACAGTGAAATCCATTAAAAAGTGGTATGAGGACCACGCAAGTGTTTTCGATCACCTTGACTGGCCTGCTTAGTCACCGATCATTAACATCATTGAACCATTGTGGTCAGCATTAGAAGCAAGGGTCGGAATGTTTTTGAAGGAATTGGAGAAAACTTTGATTTTCGAAAGGTATAAAATACCACTGGACGTCATTCAAACCCTCTACAGCTCCATCCCCAGGCAGATTGAAGCCGCCCTGAATGCGGATGGAGGACCAACTCACCAACTCGTAATTGATTCTTACAACAGGTTCCCCCAAAAATGTTCCGGGAGTGGCCAATATAGCCAATGGCTTCCGATAGTGACCAATGTATGCAATGGCTTTCTGAAGTTTATCAATATCATATTTTTGAAAAATCATGAAGATAGAGCTGCCGCACGTCATGTTTTGGGATAAATGCCTAGCTTGTCCCTACTACAGGTTTTGAAATTTGGCGGGGTTTTTTTTTTGAAACGTTGGGCAAACATTAAAAACCCCACATCTTTATTTTATTTTGTAAACTAGTGTTCTTCCAGATTGACTTATTATTTTTAATACTAAAAAAACGGTCAATCAATAATCGAACATAGGAAAAGAGGTATACGTATTTGCACTCGATATTAAGCAGGCTTTTGACTCAGTTAGCCAACCTGTACTGATTGAGGCTCTTAAGTATCTACGGGTACCAAATTATATTTTTAACAGGATCATTAACCTGGGTCTATATGAAAAAAAAACCTGCATTCAATGGCTCAACCAGCGAACGCCTATGATATCGAAAAGCAAAGGGGTGAAACAAGGTTGCCTATTATCACCTAGGCTCTTTACCATAGTGCTTCACTATGTTCTCTGCCGTTTGAAGGAACAATTCCCAAACATCCAACTAGAGCAAAAGTCGGAATTGATAACCCCACTGATCCTCGCGTACGCCGACGACCTTCTCATCATATGCGAAGATTTAGACACGCTTAACAAAATCACTGCTGCTCTCAAGCAACTTCTATCAGAGGCTGGTCTAGAGATTCACCCAGGGAAGTCAGAGATTTTGATTAGAGATCCCTTTTCGACTATGGAACCAAGAATAGAGCATGTTCAAGTTGAAGGAATGGAAATTAGTTCATGCTCCTCTTTAAGATACTTGGGCATCTACATGACGGCCACGTTAAATCGACCCGAAACGATCCGACAAAGGTGTTTGAAAGCAACGCGGGTGAGTAAAATCATCCTGCCTTTCCTACAAAAAAACAAGCCACCTTCGAATATAGTCCGGAGAATATACGCTACGGTGATAGTTCCAACTGTATCATTTGGCCTAGGGGGAGGGTAAGAGAGAGTGAGAGAGAGGGGGGGGGGGGGGGGGGGAGAGAGGTAAGAGAGAGAGTGAGATGGGTGAGAGCGAAGGGGGTGAGAGTGAGGGGGGAGAGAGTGAGGGGGGAGAGAGTGAGGGGGGGGAGGTGTGAGTGAGAAAGGGAGAGAGAGAGAGAGAGAGAGAGAGTGAGAGATAGAGAAAGGGGGAGAGAGAGAGAGAGAGAAGGGGGGAGAGAGAGAGAGAGAGAGAGAAGAGAGAGAGAGAGAGACAGAAAGGGGAGAGAGAGAGAGACAGAAAGGGGGAGAGAGAGAGACAGAAAGGGGGGAGAGAGAGAGACAGAAAAGTGGGAGAGAGAGAGACAGAAAGGGAGAGAGAGAGAGAGAGAGAGACAGAGAGAGAGAGAGAGAGAGAGAGAGAGAGAGAGAGAGAGAGAGAGAGAGAGAGAGAGAGAGAGAGAGAGAGAGAGAGAGAGAGAGAGAGAGAGAGAGAGAGAGAGAGAGAGAGAGAATCTCAATGCATATTGTACTATTGGACTATTTAATAACGACTAGATGTAAGTATAATGATGAAAAATTAAAATTTCAATTTCAATCTCAATTACCATTTCAGTGAGCGAGATAAGGCGCTATAACCTTGGCAACTATTGCCAGGCTTTTGGTTCAAATGCTAAGAGTTCACCCATAGGCTAAAGGAGCATAAACTAATCTTTCTAGCATCTATGCTCCCAACGAGATAGTACAAATTATCACACTGTTTAACTCTACATGGAAGCGTTTGGTACGGGAGGCCCACGCTTTCTTCCTTCCCTTGATTCAGAGTAGTAGAGCGATTTTTGATCTTTCTGGAATCGTTCTATTTCTTTATTCCTCTTTGCGGCACACACTACGCAGTTGGCCTGGCCGATGACAAGAAAAATGATGTATTCAAGTAACCATCATTTTCCAGGATGCCTTCAAGAATTGGCTGCGTTAGTGTGAGATTAGAGATTAGATTAGACTAGCTTGTTCCTACGCGCAACAGCTAGAAGCAGCCCTACCAACGGAAGAGCAGCTTGGCGCAGCTACTCTTGAGGATGGCTGGAAAAATATTCGAACCGCCATTGGTAGCATTGCATTAGTGACACTAGGTACTTCTGCACCGAATCGAAAAAATGACTGGTTTGATGGCGAATGCAAGCAGTTAGTAGAGGAGAAGAATGCAGCACGGGCGAGAATGCTGCAACACCGTACGAGAGCGAATGTGGATCGGTATAGACAGGCACGGAACAGACAAAATTCTATTCTTCGATGGAAAAAGCGCCAGAGGGAAGATCGAGACTGCGAAGAAATGGAAGCATTGTACCTTGCTAACGACACACGCAAATTCTACGAGAAGTTAAACAGCTCGCGCAAAGGCTACGTACCACACGCTGATATTTGCAGAGACCTGGATGGCAACCTTCTCACAGGAGAGTGTGAGGTGATGAGGTGAAAGGTGAGGTGTGAGGTGAAAGGTGGAAGCAGTACTTCGACGAGCACCTGAACGGTAATGTTACAGCGAACGAAAGTGGCACGGTAATAAATCTAGGAACACGCACAGAAGATGACAGGACCCCGACCCCAACCCTTCAGGAAGTTGAGGAGGAAATTGGTCTGTTGAAAAACAACAAAGCCGCTGGTGTTGACCAACTCCCAAGCGAGCTATTAAAATACGGTGGTGAAGCACTGGCCAGAGCGCTGCACTGGGTAATTACCAAGATTTGGGAGGAGGATTGGATGGAAGGAATAGTGTGTCCCATCTATAAAAAGGGCGACAAGCTGGATTACTGCAATTATCGTGCGATCACGCTACTGAGCGCCGCCTACAAGTTGCTCTCCCAAATGTTATGCCGCCGCCTGTCACCAATTGCAAAGGATTTCGTGGGGCAATACCAAGCGGGATTCATGGGTGCCCGCGCTACTACGGACCAGATTTTCGCGATTCGGCAAGTACTGCAGAAATGTCGCGAATACAACGTGCCCACACATCATCTTTTCATCGGCGTCAAATCAGCGTATGATACAATCGATCGAGACCAGCTATGGCAAATCATGCGCGAATATGGATTTCCGGAAAAACTGACGCGGTTGATCAAAGCAACGATGAATCGAGTGATGTGTGTCGTCCGAGTATCAGGGACGCTCTCGAGTCCCTTCGAATCTCGGAGAGGGTTACGGCAAGGTGATGGATTGTCGTGTTTGTTGTTTAACATTGCATTGGAGGGTGTGATTCGAAGAGCTGGGATAGACACGAGTAGCACGATCTTCAGGAAGTCTGTCCAACTATTTGGCTTCGTCGACGACGTTGATATCGTAGCACATAACTTTGAGACGATGGCGGAAAGGTACATCAGACTTAAGGCTGAAGCTGGTAGGATTGGGCTTGTGATTAATGCGTTAAAAACAAAATACATGAAGGGAAGAGGCTCGCGAGAAGACAATGTTAGCCTCCTAGCACGAGTTCAGATCGACGGTGATGAAATCGAGGTAGTAGACGAATTTGTGTATCTGGGCTTATTGGTGACCGCCGATAACGACACCAGCAGAGAAACACAAAGGCGCATTATGGCTGGCAATCGTGCCTACTTTGGACTCCGAAGGATGCTAAGATCGAACAAAGTTCGCCGAACCACAAAGTTGACCATCTACAAGACATTAATTAGACCGGTAGTTCTCTACGGCCACGAAACATGGACATTGCTAGTGGAGGACCTACGCGCCCTTGGAGTCTTTGAACGGAAGGTGCTGCGTACGATCTACGGTGGAGTGCAGATGGAAGACGGAACGTGGAGGAGGCGAATGAACCACGAATTGCACCAGTTGCTGAGAGAACCTCCCATCGTACACATAGCAAAAATCGGTCGACTACGATGGGCTGGGCATGTCGTAAGAATGTCGGACGACAGCCCTGTGAAAATGGTTCTCGAAAACGAACCGACAGGTACAAGAAGAAGAGGCGCGCAACGAGCAAGGTGGATCGATCAAGTAGAAGGCGACCTGCGGACCCTCCGCAGACAGCGAGGCTGGCGAGGAACAGCCATGGACCGATCACAATGGAAACAATTTCTGTGTACAGCTGAGGCCACACCGGCCTTAGTCTGATTGGTAAGGTAAGTAAGTAAGCTTGTCCCTACTACAGGTTCCCCCGGGGATGTTCCGGTGGTTCCGGCAGTGGCCAATATGGTCAAGGATTTACTTTAAGTTTTTAATAAGGTTTGTGATGAAAAATCAAGAAGAAAGAGCTGTCACATGACATGTTTTGAGTGAAATAAAGAGTTAACCGAAGCATCTAGAACCCTTTATCAGAACCTGTTTCACGAAAATAGCCATATCTCGGTCAATTTAAGGCCAATTTCTGTAATCAACATTTCATTCGCTTGAACAATATATTGTCTTTACATGCGTTTACTAACAAAAAAAAAATGACAACGGCATCTTGTACAACATCTCATCACAAATTCAACATGTGAGATAGCCTCTGCGGAAACCCAGAACAACTCCGGTGTCCGAGGACCATGGCAATTATAATACTGAGATATAAAACTACATTAATTTTCTAGTCAAACGCTTCTAAAAATTTGCCTGTCCCAATCATTTTTTCTATCCCCTATAGTATCATGAATTCTACTGTTCTAGGTAAGTTGATACTTTTGAGGATGATACAATATTCAAGTGGGTGTTACAATACTTTTCAAAGTAAGTGAGTCGACACTTTTGAATGGTAGCATACATTTGCCAATCACAATATAAGATTATTCTGCTATTGACCCAATCATTCATTATCGGGCTGGCTCGAAAAATATTCCGCAAAATTAATCAACGACGAAGTGACATCGATCGATCTCAAACTTCAAGGTACTTTAACACTTATAACGCCACCTAGTGGTATAAAAATGAAACCGTGGTAATTTTTCTTACACTTTGATGAATAATCTCATAAGAGGATGGGGGAACATGGCCACCCGGTGTAAGTTGTCCACTCACTGGATCATCTAAACAATCAACTGTTGAACAAACATAATACATTAGTTAAGTTTACAGCATTATCATTGGAGATATAATCGCAGTATATAAAGTAAACATCAACAACGATTTCTTAAGTATTTTAGTGATGATTATTAAGATTTTTCGTAAAAATAATTATGGGTAACTTCAACATACAAATCTGTTTGAAGTATTTCCACAAGAAACGGAAAGATTTTTAATAGGGAAAATGAGGTAAATGAGGTCATGAGACATCAGTCAACCAATATTTTTGTGACTCACTGTTGATATCAAATACGTTAACTATCACATTGAAAAACAAACCAATTCTTCGTGAGTACGCGCTGGGGCCATATAACTCCTTGCTTCCACTATTCCAGTAGCTGTTCGGTTTCTCAAATTTGGGCTATCAACCGATGCAGAAAAATGGACAGCTTTTCCGGGCCCACCTTGATGAGTAATTATTATTTTAAAATGACTGATTCAGTCCTTTGGATGCTCGCTATTTTGAAGCTTATGTCAAAAGATTTGTTCCTTGTTTTGAGAAGAAGCTTCCTAACTTCGAAGACATCATCCTAAAATGTCATTAACATTGTGCGTGCCAGTTTGAAGTGAGCTTAATACCACCAAAAACTCGCCACCGAAAAGAAAAAAAAACACTTTTCAATACGGACTACAAGCGTGCCTAATTAACTGAAAAACGTAAAAGTTTCCGAAACATCATTAGAGGTAAACAAAGCACTCATCTAGTTGGCGTGAATTGAATTAATTTTCTCTCGCTCTGTTCTCTGGGTGAGAAAACCTCAGTTCAGGCCAACAGTGTGGGGACGATGACGACTGGCTGTCTGCTCCTGCCCCCGACGACTGAATGAATACGGGGAGAAGATCCGTATCTGGTTTCATTTTCCGGTTCGATGGGGACGAAATTAAATTGATGCTGATTTTCGCTTTGTCACGTTCCTGGAGAAAAATGAATCTACAAGCCGGCCGTGTTGCGCCTCTAAGGTGATTATTTTCTCGCTAAGAATGATTCAAATATGAAGACAAGGACCCAGACAAACGACAAATATTTCCAGATGGTGTTTAATTCCAGCGAATCGAAATTCAAATAAGATGGATGCTTTTTTCCACGGCCTGCTCCTGTCGGTGATTTTGCTCGTATTAATTGGTTTTTTCAATGCAACTTTATTAGGTGCTGGAAAATAGATAACATCATTATCTGCATGGATATTTTGTGATGAGGATGACTGAATCGAATAATTTGATTTGTAACTTATTTTTTTATTTTTTGCAATCGAATTGAAAATTCTGATGGCTTTCTTAAATTTACATACCACAGTAGTGAGCAAGGAATTTTTCAATTAAGTTTCATAGTTTATTGTGCATCGTCAAAATTGGTAATTTTAAATAAAGAAAAATAATATAGATCACATGGCATGCTTTGTGACATTGAACAAACAAAATGGACACTATGGTTGACAAAAAGGACAATTATTCCAAAAAATATTCTCAATGCGTTTCCAGAACTTAGTTTTAAAAAAAATTTCAACTAATACCCAGGTTAAGTATGAATGTAGGTTTGCAAGCGCACATGTACTACTAAGCCATAGTTATTCAATTTGAATGGAACTTCATCCAAGCGGTCAAATTTTCGGAATTGAATGGCAAAATCAGGATTTCTGTATTTAAAGCAGCAAACTGCAACGCTAGCATTCAATGTATCATCAGTCAGGTGCCACTATTTTTTAGAGAAACATTTCAAAAGCTTCTGTTTACGTTTACCGATAATATTAACTGTCCTCTTCTTTGATTAAGGAATCCTTTTCGAACAAACTAATCGAAGAACGTTCTAATATTATTCATGTATATGGCGAGGGAGCGGGCGGGGTTATAAATTTGGGAAAACCGTATACGTAATATTTGAACCGTTTGTAGCTGGTTTTGCTACATTGTTTTGGTAAAGCAGCATACAAGCATCTTGACTGTTGAACTTAACAGGGAATTCCTTTAAAGCTGAGTTATTAACCGAAGAGGTTTGAAAGATAACTTCAATCTAATGTACTAATACGTATAGATATGCCACGAGTATAAGAAGAAAGGACCTTTTGAAATGTGCGTTTATATTTTAGCCGAAACATTTACTAATCCTTGAGCACACAACAACCAAACCATGACATTTCGCCCGTGTCACCTGTTTGCCTTTCACTCGCATTAGTTCTATGTCAGGTAGGCCATTTGGATGGAAAGGGAACTCCAAAAATCTATGTGGGTTTGTTAGCGTGAAAAACAATGTTCGTGGTTGCACGCTCCTGTGCAAGCATATAATAGAAAACGCGGTGTTTGTTACTCAATTCCTGAATTTTGCACCATTCCCGTCGACAGAGAGCATGAAAAAAGGCAATGTGGATGGGATGGGAGAATTTCCCACCAACTCCGGGCAGAAGGATCAAATGATGTTCACACGCCTTCTGATGGGGTTTTCTACGCAACAAAGTTGAACCGTGCTACGTGAGCTAAATTGAGACTAATATCATCCGTGAAAATACCGGAGAAGCTTTTCTTGGAGTTGCCATTGGGTTGTTAAATTGGAAAAAAGAACACATAATTGGATATCGATGCAGTTTATACGAAATGAATACCAAAAGATTAAATGATAGCATATAGTTCACTTCCCAGTGGTCTTTTGATTTGCTTCAAAAACGGTCTAATTTATTAATTTTTCAAAAATTAATATTTCTTGAACTTGTCCACGCCGTTAGGCTGATCATTGTGAAGAAAATCATACAAAATTTTAAACTTTAATGTTATTGCTTCGATTTGAAACTTTAAGGCGCCCACTGCTGTGGCGAAGATGTTGTAAAATCTTATTGAAAGAAAATTGTTCTTTGCTTGGTACCAACAAATTGGAAAATTTAAAGCTATTCAATTCTATTTTCCTTACAATGATCATACACAGCAGACTCATTTTAAACAACATTCGATCTGTTTTCTGGCAACCAAATCTCAACAAACGTTCACGAAAACTATTTTATAAAAATTTACCTTCTTGTCAATGATCAGTTTTATGATTAACGTGTCAAAACTGCGACTACTTGCCCATCGCTTCGCAAATGTCATAAACGAATAAATTTATTGCTAACCACACAAACGAAGAGACAAACAAAATTATATCAGCTTATTCAATCATCCCTCCCATCATTCAATTGCAAATGAGGAAAAACTTTCCCATTCACCACTTTTAGCAGTACTCAATCCTAGCAATACTACACACACTTGAAGCATCGGATGTGCAAACAAATTTTAACCGGAGTTGAAAGGATATGACCGTATCTGTGCTGCCACAAACCAACATCGTTTCCAACAGCTAAAACTGCATGACAGGAAAAATACACAAACTGTGATGAATGCCAGTTTCGGTGCTTGTTTTTCTCGCGCATCCCGTTTGACGTGCAACTGCAACCACAGATTCATTCTGCTGTAACAGATTTATGCCGACAGACGGAGTAAGTATGCAGCGCTGCATGCAACGGGATGTTGTATTTGACAAAGTGAAAAGGAAGTTCATACTTCCGTAAATGTTCGCCGTTTTGCCGAAATTAGACTAGCAGCTGTGCAGTAGAAGTTTATGTTTGGGGTAAACAAGACACCAAGTAGGAAACGTGAGGTAATACGTTTACTTACGTTAACAGTCAGACTAAGGCCGGTGTGACTTCCGATATACCAGAAGTCGTTTCCATTCGACTCGGTTTCGAAGTGGAATCTAGGATAAGATTGAAAACTAAATATGAGGTTTGGATGTAGCTAATAATGATTACTCAGGCTACTATCATTTTGGTCGTTTAAATGGATAGATGATCACCACTCTCAATGAACAAATTTTTCATTTTGCCGATGGTGAGAGGGCTTATCTCATGCTATATATTAAAGCATGAACATCTGGTGTGATACAGGCGGGATATGCCGCAATTCTCTTTTAAACTGATTACTTT
Organism: Aedes koreicus; assembly: GCA_024533555.2. NCBI lineage: Eukaryota > Metazoa > Arthropoda > Insecta > Diptera > Culicidae > Aedes > Aedes koreicus. The sequence goes on from JAHHFK020001079.1 coordinate 87,874, forward strand.
CTGTCTAAGAAAAACGACTAAAAGCACATTTTTCACTTTTGTAGCTGCTTTACTCGTTTATTTTATGGAATACCTGTTATTATCATACATATGTTTTTTTTCTCTTATTAATAAGGTTTTTAATCCTCCCATACTGCATAAGCTTTAACCAAAAAAAAACCCCTGTAACAAGATCTACTTGGGAAAACCTCTTATCCAGAACAATATTGATTTTCCAAATATGGGATGTTTTAAGTTATCAAACGATAACTGATCGTAGTTACACCATTATCGAAAAGAGTGAATGTTTGGATTATGGTAATTATCTGACTGTTCAAAATGAAGCACTTAGTCACAGAAAAGTGTTACTTAGTTGAAACTGACTATGGTAAGCATGTATATAAGAAATAGGACGCGGAGGGCCCGCACTGGAAACACCATTGAAAGTTAAGTACAAAAACGACAAATCAAAACACGACAACAAACACAAAATAAAAATAAACCGGCTGGATACCATATTGAACCGTTCTTTAATAGGTGTCAGATTAGTTCAAATTTAAAATATTTTATCAATTGATGACGCAGATGATTATTGGATCCCAAGCTGGAGAGTAGGCTAGAATTTAAAATTTCGACAACATACTAACCCAGTATATTTTTTTACTGCTATTTAAAGGAAAAACCATAACTTCTGGTTAGTGCTGATTAAGTTTGGTTAGGTCAGAGTGAATCTAAATTGTTAGTCAGAAGTACGAAAAGTCGTCGTGAGAAAATCACAAATAATCTCTCACATTCGCTCTGCATACCATTAAATCTTCTCTTTCTCATATTTTCAACCTTTTTGACCGAGAGCGGTTGTGAAATGGAAAGAAGATCTTTCCATGTGCTCACATAAAAACTACAGGGGACGCAGCTCTACTAAAAAGCTGTTTTCTTATTATTCTTATTAATCATTACCTAATTACCACACTACGATCATTATTATTTGCAGCAACCTGATTAGGTCTTGAACAAGTCACATTAATGTTATCTCAACCGAATGGCAACATATGTGCTACTAGGGAATAATCATTATTTCTTTCAGAGAAAGCGTAATTGAATTGTTCTAAAATTCATGACAAATCCCTCTCCCTATGACGTTAGCTAAAATATTCAATAATGATTCATTCTTTTCATGTAATAGTGATAGACTTTATGTAGTTATAATTGTTACCATTAAAATCATATGCGGTCGTTGGGGTTAAAAATGTTGAAAAACAGAACAGAAAAAAGTGTTCTTTCTTTCAAAAAGTTCAGATTCATATTGACAGTAGTTGGAATCTGATTGCTCTTCCTATTTCAATTGTTAAGCCTTATCACTTGCAAAAACTCATCAATTTTCAGAGTTATAAAACAAGACTCTTCCTTTAGGAAATGTTGTCCGCGTCTCGATGACGAGTATTTTTCAGATTTCCGCGTAATTTTCGACAATTTTTTAACAAATAAATATAAGACAGGTAGGGGAACAACACTTGAAGGTTGCCCAGGACGTATACACAGGTGATCGCCATCGCCGCCCCGTTCAATTTCAAGTAAAAATGTTTTTTTTTTCCAGCCGTATAGCACTCTTCCCGGCTTTGTTGATAAAACTACATTCAAAACTGTTTTGTCTACCTACATCTCATCTATGCTTCTTTAAAGCCAAAATTTGTGACCCACCCTATAGACGGTTGTGAAAACAAGTTAATACAACCTTTATAAGACCATAAAAATTGTGAAAATGGGCTAGTGAAAGATGTTATGACCACTTGAAAACCTTCATAAAACCTATTGGCTACCATGAAAACCAGCATACGGCCAAATGACCACAGCTGTCGAACATCACTGTTAAAATGTGGTTGGGTTTTGTTGTTCTGCTTTGTTCGATAATCTGCTCTTCTGATTCATTTAGCAGTAAATAATATCTAAGAAAAAAGTTCTAGTGTTGCGAGAAATTTTCATAGCAAAATATCCAAAACAAATTGAGTTATATACAGCGTATCATGCTCCAAATCTTATGAGTATTAAAATGTATGGTAAATATTGGCACGATAAGAGCCGAAAATTAATGTGCCTTGCAAATTGTTCGTGTTTTGAACAACAAAAACAAAATTAAAACAAATATATTCGATAAATTTATGGTGAATTTCCTGAAAATTTATGGAACTCATTAAGGTTATCTGAAACAATGCCGAAATTGGTCACCGCACTACAGTTCATTTACATTACATTTATAATTTGGTGCATTTATTTTTCCACATTTCAATTATTTCTTATTCATATTTCAATATATGGCGATTGGAAAAAATCACAGTTCTGCCAAAAAGACAATTTATCTTCGCAATGATTACTATAAAACTATTTGGTCATGTTTTTTGCTGTTTGAAAACCACATTGTAGCTAGCATAAGTGTTTATTTGTTTTCCATAGACGACGTTTCGAGAGACGTAAAATAATAAATTAACTGGAGCCACATTTCGCAAGTCGAAACGAATAAAGTTCTGTCGACTCGAGCTTGTTTGGCATTATGGATTTCGAATCGAGCTCGAGAACGATTTAAATTCGACGTTGTACTAGATTTTCGAGCTTTATTGACATTATGTAACCATACACTCGAAACAAAATAGGCGGTCGAAACGAAACAAAACAGACGAATACTATTATCCTATCGACCGCCATTCGTATCGTGACGTCTTTGAATCGAGTGATTTAAGTTTTATTATTAGTGTTATATTGTTTTTAATAAATTGGCGGTAATTTACTATTGTCATGTAAGTATTTTATTTTTTGTAACATATTTCTAGGTCGTAATTACAAAAACATGTGTTTTTTATTCGTAGGACCTCTGTGAATTCCAAAAAACTCATTAGGCATCAATCCACCGCAAGTAGAGGCGTTATGTAGTTTTATGGAGCAGCACACCGTGCGCAGAATATGGTACCTTCACGGTACATCCCAAATTTCGATAACCTGAAACCAATTTATATGCAATAATATACTATCATATCATAACAGCAAAAAAAGATAAAAATGTATTTTGCCTCTATTTCCCGTAATGTCTTTCCATGTTCTAAGGCAGGGATGATCCCTAGCGCGCTGCAACTACGAACCTAATGTCAATAGTAAAATTCTCAATGTGAGCTCCAGGCACACAATGCTCTGTAGCAGGTGGAAAAACTACTTGATGTGATATTTCCACAATGGAACTGACTCTTAGCTTCGGATCTTGACCAAGAATCCCTACTGAGCCCTTGCGGCACGACAAGCCGGCCCGTTCAGCGCAAGGGAACATAATAATATGTAATTGTGATGCATAAACTTAAAATGTGCATACATAATTAGTCAAATTTTTAACATTTAAATGATTATGATTATGAAATGATTATGATTTTCTATGTTCCCAACCATGGTCTAATGTATTTATTACACAGTAACAATTTGACATTTATATTATTTTCAATGTAAATGTATGGAAATTTAGTTGTACATTTTTGATCTGGCACAACCAAACCAAACTTAAGCAACCAAATCTTCTTCTTCCTCTTCTCCTATTGGTGGCGGGACCTAAGTTGGTCCATACTGCCAAGTGTGAAGCAACAAAATCTATACAGTAAGAGTTATAGTGTTTTCAATGTGGATATGTCAAACTGTTGAAGTGTTTTAAAGAAGTTTAGTTTTAAAATGTTCTGAAGATTTTAGTAAAGCGAACATTGCTTTAAATAAAATGTCTGGAAAAATAATAATAACACACATATGGATGATTTGTTTAACAAGAAACTTCAATGATGAGACAAGGTTGCATCCACAAATAGACGCAATACGGTTCTTATAGCCCGACATTCCATCCATATCCGTCGGATGTTCTCGTCTTCAAGAAGTAATATCGAATTCGTTATTGAACCTAGCGATACCCGAACTTATTGTCAGTGCAAACCCCAATCCGATACGAGTTACAGATAAAACCAAACACACTGACATTTTTCACAAGCCGACCCAATTTTGATACCCGATCCAGTTTGCAAGTGGATCAAAAACGAATCCGCTATAAGTGTTTTAACTTTTCGTGGTTCAAAACATTTGTCGTCTTATTGAGCTTTTCTAAGAAAATGTATAACTGGTAACAGCATAACAGCAAACTATCGGGACAACAAACCTTGGTGCGTTCTATACTCGGTGTATTCGTTACCAGGTGAACAGAAATACAGAAATCGAATGAAAATCCAATTAAACTTTTCGTCTTCCAAATTGCCGATTGGTTTTTCACTTCAATATGCCGATTCAAAGATACCATAAACTATTCGAATACATCCTCAAGAGTATGTTACTGCAACAACAATAAAAAAATTAATGTTTACTAAATGTTTACTTACTCCAATTCATTCAAGCTTAATGGGTTATTATGATCTCGAAGCTGGCGCCTTGAAATTCTAAGGTTGCTTGCTTCCTCCTCCTCATCATCATCACTATCTGTATCGAAAAGCATAATCTGCTGTGCGCTAAAAGAATCACACCATTATTTCCCGTATAAAGCAAAACATTCATTTGATACTTACTTAAAAGAATAACTTTATTTTTCACTGATAAAAAAAAAACGATTTGGATTGCCGGCGCTAAATTAATTTGTTTATGTCTTGTTTGACAGCAGGTGCTCGAAAATCTACAACGGTTAGTCGAAATCTACTACTACAAAGAAAGATAATTTATCGACCGGTCGAAATGCATACATAATGCCGAAACATTTTCGAGTCGACTTTCAAAACAATCGTTTCGAGAAGCTCGATTCGAAATGCGCAATGAGGCCCCTGGTAAGTCTAGCCGAAAAATGGCCAAAGAACTAGGAATGTTGCAGTCAACGATCAGGAGTATTTTGGACTTAATCCATACAAAAAAGGGTGATGGTTGATGAAAAGAGAAGATGAGGTAAAGGGGGGAAGGGGGGTGGTTGGGGGTTGTTGGTGGGGTTTCGAGAAAAAAGTGTAAAAAAGAAAAGGGGGGGGGGGGATTGTTTTGGTTAAAGAGGGGGGGGGTGGGGGGGTGGGGGGGAAAAAATAAAAAATTTGATGTGGAGTTTTTTAAGTAAAGGAGGGGAAGGGGGGGGGGGGGGGGGGGGATTTTTTGGGGGTGTGTGGTGGAAAAAGGGGGGTTTTTTTTTGGTTTGTTGTGGGGGGGGGGGGGGGGGCGTGAAAACTTTTAAGAAACGTTCGGTGAAAATATGGAATGACATACCTCAAGCCATCGTGCGTGCCAGCTGTGACGCTTTCCAACAACGCAATTAATGCAAAGGGAGAAAGATTTGAAGTGAACAAAATTAAGACAAATGTAAAAGATGTACCAATCAAGAAATACATTGAAAATTAAAAGTCATGCAAGCTTCTGAATTTTATGACCATTTACATCACTGACAGTGGGAATCCCACTCATTCTGTATTGTGTGAAATTCGAAGGTCATCGTTTCAGCAAGCTATTTGAGGGAGAACAGATGAAACTATAAATTACTGTTTGAAGTGATGGTTCTACGTTCAGCTTCAATTCATAGCCCCTAGGCAAATACTCGTTCACTTTAGAAAGTGCTCGAGTCAAGCACTGGAAAGTGGATACAAAAAAGTCTGTAACATCAATCACAGAGAGGCAATAATAATCGAACAGTTCAATGTTCAATGTAGGCTGTATTGAATTCCTTTGAACTGTAAAAGCTATCACTACCATTCAATTCAAACGTAACTTGCCAATGCAATTCAAACTTCCAATTCAATGCACACATTAATTTGAATTTGAAAACAGCGGCTGTAGTCATGAATCGTCTCTTTTAACGCTTGCCCACAGGCCATTCTAGAACATTCCACTAACATAGGCTAGGGCTCTTACTGTATAGCTAGGGGAGGACTCTGACTGCAAACATTGATTACACTCTAAGGGGCATGAATTTAGATGATCAGCTTATATTGGGCCTTGAGTGCAACTGGTCCAGAGAGATTATACATCATCTAGTACTCCATGGCAGAACCGCAGCGCAGCGACTGCTAGTAAGCTAGCGTAATTTAAGACCACGGGCTCATTGCATATTGCAATTCCCTAGTGCATTTCCGGCAAATAACCGTAAGCGAGTATGAATGCCTATCAATCGTGTCCGATCCCATATCGTACCTTGAATGTGCCTTTTAACTCAATTGGCTACCGAAGAAACTATCATCAGTTCCTGGGGACCGTAATTAGCATATTATGTGGCTTTGAGTAGGATAGTGTCTTCGTAACCCCGCACTCCAATAACACCCGCAGACAGCTTTAAATCACTATTCTAATCAAAGCAAAATTCCACTCGTCTCTCTTCGCCGCTTCGGCACTCGCTTGGTGTGCGGTTCACGTTTGGGAGACTATCATATGCTTTCCTCCGGCTAATGAGAATTCACTTCGACGCCTTTTCGTAACCATGTACCCTTCCATAGTCCCGAGCGAGCCTTATGGGATTATCATTAAGGCTAACGAGATCTGATAACAGGGTTAAAATTGAATTACCTCTCAACTCTCATTAGGGTTTTATGAGGGATTGATAGCGTGACACTTCTTCATTGAGAGGATGGGAAGATAAGTCAGTGAGCGAAATGCTTCGCGTTCTATCTTGTCGACTCTAAGTGAGGTTTGTGTTCCATCCATGCTTAATTGATGATTAGTAGACTAAGAATTTAATAGATCTGTACAAATCAGCATCGAATAGCTTTCATTTGTCTATTGAAGCATGGAAAGGACGGCAATGGAGGCTGCGCTATTCATCAATTGGTGGCATGAAATAACTGGCTGAACTGCGGTGTCAATTTCATCCTCACAGAAAACCTATTTATTTGTGCACTGTCGCCCTGAAATTGATGTCATTGAATGGGAAATGGAAAAGATAGATCTGGTGAATGTGGCAAGCTTCAATGGTTCAACTCAGCACCGTTGCTGTTGTTTTTATAGGAGAAGGATGATGTGCTTGAACTCGATGGTCCCATTTGTCATCAGAACTGTAAAGCAATACATGTCCTATGCGATAGGCAATATAGGCAATGGATTGCTAGGGCTATCGATTTCGAAAATCGAATCTTGTGGATGGGAATATAGGGCAGGATGGACGGATTAATAAAATTTCTTCGCTTTTTTTTAAAATACTTTACGAGCGTATTAGTTGAACGATTGTAATTGGAAAACTAGAAAGTTTAAATTAACACATGATTCAATCACTTTTAAAAAATAAAAAAAAAAAACATAAACTCAATTAATTTTTCAAACTATCACAAGTAAACGCGAATGAATTTCTTAAAATTCCACTAGAAAAATCTTTAAACATATAGGCCTGTTTGCTGCTTAGAGACTTCTTCAGTGTCGAGTGTTTTACTGGCAGGGAATATCGAAGGAAATGCAATGTTTGTTGTAGATTTATTTGTACCTCAATATAAGTTTGTGCTTCTTGTTTGTTATTTAATACCTGTCATATGACATGGGCAAATTTATCTTTAATTAATATATCGTCGATTAAGTCATTTAAGAACTTTAAAATCCTACTATATCGGTAGGTAGTCTATTGTTGTTGTGTCGTGAAGTGTGTTGCTTATGTTGTACTTAAAGATTTAATTAGCCAAGAAACCCCGTTCACTTGATCTTAGTATCTAGACGATCTCCCGGAGAACCCGTCGCTTCCAAGAAGCGGATTGTGGCCAAGGGTCGAGGTCGGAGGGACCATCCTCACGACCGACAAAAGCCGATTGGAAAGAGAGTGGCCCGGCACCAAGTCCAGCGCTAAGCCCAAGTCAAGTGAAAGCACCGAGGGCGGCCCAAGTTCCAGAGCCAGCCCTAGTACAAACAAATGAAGTATCAAAAAAATCACGAACGATGCCTCGTAGAATAGTGTGAGGCAAACCCCTGGACCAAGATCCGACGGAAATAGACACAGAAAATAAAATGAAAGGCGTAAAGTGGCATGGAAGCGGAACCGCTGAGAGGCCTTCATCTTGAAAACCGACGAGTCGAATCACTCGGAGGTCTTGAAAGCGATGCATGGAGATGCGAAACCCGCGGGTCTGGGCGCTGCGGAGTATCCTCGAGCATAAGTGAGACACCAAGCTTAAGGGCCCGTCTTATTAGAAGTTGACGGAACAAGTCTTGAAAAAAAAATCGTTGGGCGGGTTCGCTGACTTGGGTATCACATCGATATTCAACCGCTCCCTCTCCTCCAACGATCGCTTCGAGTAGTGTTCCGACGCCAGATCCAGCCAGAACACCGCGTATTCGCCCTTATGGTATTTCTTGATGAACGACGCAACTTCCGGCAGGCATTTCGTGCAATAAATTTCCCCATTCACGGCCAGTCCGGAGTGAAAGAAGATATCCCCTTCTCGCTGATTGTCAGCCACAGCAGCACCTTCTTGGGGAACTTGGTGAGTGAAATGAACTTCACCTCGGAGCTCACTTTCTTCGAGAGGGAAGTAAAATACGAAGTGCCCTGCCAGTCATTGCCATCCAGAGTGCGATAGGTCTCGTTGTCCATCACCACCGCCAGGTCGCGATTCGCCGGGAAAATTCAGCCGCTGCCTGTAGCTCCGAAACCAGTGGACGCGATCTCCGCTTCCTGAAATGTATGTTCATTTTCGCCAGGTTCTTTTCCACTGTTTGGCCGGTTGACCCGACCTACCGGCCAAGCGCACGCAGCGATGTAGCCACTTTTCCCTCGGTCTTCCTCTTCAGCATCCTTTGGAGCTTCTTGTCGCTCAAGGTCATCGGCCGTCCGGAACCGGGCTTTCTTTCGATGCTCTGATTGTTGTTTAATAGTGCCAAGATGTAGATGCCGGAACGGGCGTATCCGGCGTCCACAAAGTGCCGCACGATGTCCGTTTTCGACGCGGCGGGGTGCCGTTCTTTGAACGCGCACACTTCTGAACGGAGTTGCTTCACTGTTTTTGCCATCACGGTTGGAGTTCGACTGATAGAGATGTCAAATTTTGTCTGCTGACTCATGGGTTACTATGATTAATGTGGCATGGGTAGTTTTGTCAGTGAGGGTGAAGGTAAACCCATGAAAAATCGGCAATTTTTGTCCATTTTTTTAATGCAAACGTTAGAGCAGGTAACTGCATCATCACTTCAAAGCGGGCCCTGAGGTACTTGCCCTAGCAGCACACTTATTGCAAATCAGTTTAATCAATTTTACTATGAGCTAATTAGGTCAAAATCAAGTTGCTGCAACCAATTGTGACAGCTTTGTGTTGCTTGGGTGAGAGTTATGATTGACGACAAGCTGGTCATTATCAGCCACGTCGATTACGCCTGTAAGAATAGCTTTATCGGCAGAGTACGCACCGGCTAATGTGCCTAAGAGTGGTCAGTGCATACCCCTCAGCGTGACGGGACGCGGTCTGCGTCTTAGCGGAAATGATGCCCATAGGCATCATCATAAAATAGGTGGTAGAGTGCTTCGAACAATGTGGCACAAGAGGTATCCGGAACATCTTCGGATGTCCTCGCTTTGACGGCGCAAGAAACGGCATTATGACCGTGAGCAGTTGGAACACAACCTTGGGTGACCTTATCCAGAGGATATGTCAAGGCCGGGACCCTGTAAGCACAGTGACCTATCAGATCGTCATAGAGTTCCAAGGTAGATAGCGTAACGACCAGCTGCAATAATGTGACCATGGCCAGATCGGACTACCAGGTCATTCAAGACCTCATACCCCACCCCTAGTATTTTAAAATTGTAGACTTAGTAGTATGGTAGATTAAAAAATTACACTACCAGTCATAAGTACGGACCCGCTGGGAAAAATATTGCAAAACTCCGTTGAATTTGCTTCACCCCCCAAAAAGTTTGGCATCATCTAAATACAGGTACATCCATACTATATCTCTGTTCTCTGATTATCTTTTTCCTTTTCGTTATCAAAATATTAAGTGCTTCCGGAAGGTGGACCGTTTTGTTTGGAATTTCACCGCTACATGGCGTTAGTGAGCATACGAAATTGAGCATTTTCAACTTGTTCTATCTCATGATTCTGATAAGATAGATAGTTCTAGTCTTGAGCAAAGTTGTTCAGAAGGGCAAAGTTTGAAATTCCACCGCTATGTGGTGCTAGTGAGCATGGAAATTGGAGCATTTTTAACTTAATCTACCCCGTGATTCTGATTACATGGAGAGATTTCGTCTTCGGCAAAGTTGGTCAGCAGGTCAAGGTGGACAGTTTGATTCGGAATTCTACCGCTACGTGGTGCTAATGAGCATGCGAAATTGAGTATGTTCAGCTTGTTCTATCTCGTGATTCTCGGCAAACTTGTTCAAAAGGTCAAGGGCATTCAAAAAATGGATAGTTTGATTCGGAACTCCACTAGTACGTGGCGCTAGTAAGCATGCAAAATTGAGCATTTTCAACTTGTTCTATCTCGTGATTCTGATTAGATAGATAATTCGAGTCTTGGGAAAAGTTATTCAGAATTGACATCCGTATGGTGGAGAAGGTAAGTGAAAAAACAAGTTTACTTAATTTTTGTTCTATCAGAAGTTGTTTATTTCAAACATCAAAAGAAAAGATCCAGCTCAAAGGTAAGACATTTTATGTAGCATGTAGGAAAATTTTATGTTTGCAGTAGTTATAATATAATTAAATTTTCAATTCCTCGAAATACCCATCGTTTTCTTTTATAACAGCCGTACAAACGCTCGGCATTCGTTCAATGAATTTCCGCAATGTATCGTCCGAGATTTTCCTTCAAGTGGTTTGTAGGCATCAGGGATTGTCGAAATACACAGAGCAGTGCAAAATAGACAAGTGTTTGGCAGTGACAAGGCTTATTGCTCCCTTTTGCTCTGCCAGACCCTGCTTTGCATATCGTTACATTACTCATGGATGATTATTTTCATTGTTACTCATTGAATATGCAGTGAGTCAGCCTTGAATCACTTGAATATGAAGTGAATCAGACCTGAATCACTTGAATATGAAGTGAATCAGCCTTGAATGACATGAATATGAAATTAATAAGACCATAACCACCAGACATTAATCACTTAAATTTGTGACGAATCAGTCCTACATTACTTATTAGTTCTGCATCATTTGAATATGAAGTTAATCTGACCTGAATCACTAAAATATGAAGTGAAGCACTTGAATATGAAGTGAATTAGGCCTGAACAACTTGTACATGAAGTGATTCAGCCTTGAATGATATGAATATGAAATGAATAAGATCTTAATCACATTAATATGAAGTGAACCAGACCTGAACCACTTGAATTTGTGGTGAGTCAGTCCTGAATCACTTGAATTTGAGATGACTCAGTTCTACATCACTTGAAGATGAAGTGGATCTGACTTGAATCACTTGAATATGAAGTGAATCAGGCCTGAGTCACTTAAATATCATGTGATTCAGAATATGAAATAAATCAACCTTGAATCACATGAATATGAAATAAATAAGACCCTTATCACATTAATACGAAGTGAATTAGACCTGTATTACTCGAATGTATTGTGAGTCAGTCCTGAATTACTTGAATTTGAGGTGAGTCCTTTCTGATGTGATGAATCTTTCCTAAATCACTTGAATTCATGATAAACCAGCCCTGCATCACTTGAATATAAAGTGAATTAGACCTTAATCACTTAGATATGACGTAAACCAGTCCTTAATCACTTGAATGTGTTGTGAGTCAGTCCTAAATTAATTGAATGTGAGGTGAATTAATCCTGAATCACTTGAATATTAAAGGCATCAGACCTGAATCACTTGAAATCGAAATGAATCAGATAAAAAATGTACAAATATTTTGAATGGGAAGTCAGTCAGTCCTAAATCAATTTAAATTGAGGTGAGTCAGCCCTGAATCACTTGAAAAGGAAGTGAATCAGGCCCAAATAACTTTTCCGAAGACTCGAACTTTCTATTTCATCAGAATCACGAGATAGAGCATGTTGAAAATGTTCAATTTTGCATGCTCCCCCGGATGCCTTTGGCCTTATGAATAACTTTGCCGAAGACAATAACATTCGATCTTATCAGATTCACGAGGTAGAATAAATTTAAAATGCTCAATGCCGCATGCTCACTAGTGCCACGTAGCGGTGGAATTCCAAACAAAACGATAAATTGAATGCCTTTGACCTTCTGAACAACTTTGCCGACGACTAGAACTTTCCATCTTATCAGAATGTCGAGATAGAACAAGTTGAAAATACTCAATTTTGCGTGCTCACTAGCGCCACGTAGTGGTGGAATTCAAAATAAAACGGTCAATTTTTCGAATGCTCTTGACCTTCTGAACAACTTTGCTGAAGACCGCACTTTTGCAGATATTAAGTGTCTCAAGATATACTAACATTAATGTACCTGTATTTAGGCGATGCTAAACTTTTCGAGGTGATGCAATATTCAACTGAGTGTTGCAATACTTTTTCCAAGTGAGTCCGTACTTATGAATTGTAGTGTAATTAATCAAAATAAAAAGGAAAAAAATGGAACATTCCAAAGGCGCACATGTAAACACACGTATAAAAAAATACAAAAGTACATAAAAAATATAACACAAAAACGAAAACAATACAAGTTGAAGAGCCCTTACGGTTTGAAAATAAAAAAAATAGAGCAAACGGGTATGATCAAAGACAACATTTTATATCTACTTATTTTATCAAATCTTCAGTGGCAAATAAACAACTCAAGCATTTATATGTACCCCAATGTTATTGTATTAAAGAGAGTAAAATAAAATCGCACTCAATTCCAATATCAAGACCAGGCCAAATTAGTTATTCGTTTTCCAACACCATGAACAATTCGCACAAGAATGGGGTTTGATGTGGAAATTGAGTCAACAACGGCTAAATTGTGAATCAAATAGAGGAGGGCTTAGGCCATTGAAATACGTGTAAGACGTGTGAGTACCAATTCGAGACTTTCTAATATCTTTATTATGGTGCATTTATTCATTTTTTCTATGGTATTGGCCGCCATATCATGGAGAGGATGTGACAGAAATTTAAAAGCGACTTAATGATTGATAAAATCGAAAGTAAGCGAGTCCCTTTTTGTTACTTTAGCCCATTCCAATAATTGTGCGAGTATTAACTACAGTTAGCTACGCTTTACAAAACACCAGTTTTGAGTTAATAACGGTTTGGTTCACTTGGATTCAGCACAGCATTAGAACATCTCACTTTTACACGCCGTCTCGAATGAACTAAAACGTCTACAGCAGACGTACAGTTTAAAGAGACGTTAATATAATGAATGAATCACTTTTACACACTGAAATGTAAGAGCCGAGATTGGCACCCCTGACTCAGAGTACCATAATTTGAAAAAAAAATCTTTATTCCACCTCTGAATGAGTATCTAGGTAACATCGAAACCAAAATTTAACTTATATCATTGAACATAAAAAGAGGAAAAATTGGAGACAAATTATATTGACTGTGTACGTGTTGTCGAACCAGGTCATCTCGCAAAAGAGAACCTACTCAGTATGATACTGTTCCAGGAGGTGAGTAGAAAATATCCACCAACATGGACGATGACACTGTGTTGATATAGAAAAAGCAGCTTCAACCAGGGAAAACATCAGGAGCATCAGGAGCACTAGGGTAGCATCAAACCTAATGTAATGAAAAGCACCGCAGGACTCCATCCGAGAAAAACTGCATCCTCTTGCTTATGCAGGCTAGGAAACATACACTTTACAATTCAGATGAAGCGGCATTTACAACGTTTTACCTTCAATGGTTGCAAGTGGCTTTAAGAGCTTGAACCCCATCACGTTAAATAGGAGTAAACAGTAGATGTTGTATTTCACTCCCATGTCTATTAAAGTTCAACATAAGGTTTAAATCTTAACATATTTGAATGAATTTGCAGAAAGTTCAAATTGGCATGCATTCAAATGCACATAATTCATATTTTTGAAAGGTTCATCTAGTGAGCATGAATGCTCAACATAATTATCGTCACAAAATTCTATAAACCTTAATTATACCTCTACCGACATAATGGAGTCCATTCAGATTAACTTTCCAGAAACTGGTTTCGAAAGGTTGTTGTTTTGCGCTCCATGTTCGCGGCATGGGATCCTGTCTAAAGTAAGAAGAGTCAACTCGGTCTTTACATCATCACGGTCTTTCTCTCCAGGAGGGGTTTGTCACTGACATTCACGACGCACGGGATCGTGACGTAGTGCGGAAAGTTAATTTCCGTGGCAGCATCGTTTCCTGTCATCGTGCCCGCGCCCGTCTTCATGGATAAATGGAGATGGAAGATGAAGTACGCGAATGTCGAAGAGAATAATGAAATGAAAATATGCAAATTATAATCTGTTTGTCAGTGATAAACCTACCCCGTTCGTCGTTGGCGGAGTACTTAAACTATGGCTGATGAGGTCGGAACGGACTGGTTAGAAGTTATCCAGGAATAGGAAATCATTTTCGCTCAATCTGATGCAAAAATTTCCTTGCTCGGGGTGTGTTAAATGGTTTTTTAGTGTTAATTTCGTAAGCTGATCGACGTTTAACACGCCGGTTTATTATCGGATGAAGTTTATCATTTCTTAATGCCATTAATGTCATTTGAATTCACATACATTGTGGCCACATAGCTGCCCATAAAAACTAAAAAGCCCCATGTTTTACAAAAATTGCAATACAATGCTTGTTCACCGCACTGAAAATTATGTTTCGTTTATATTACGAAATCGAAGGTAGGACTTACAAATCTATTCGTTGTTCTCTGCAACGAAACAGATTTGTACTTCTTAATAAGCTACCTTCGTATTTATTGCCACACGCGCAACTGTCAAAAGTACGAAACATTTGTTGACACAGAAAGAACTTTCGTTCATTGCAAGAAAACAATACGAAGAGCTACGAATAATTTGTTACCAATAAAAAGTAACGTCTCTCTCGTGGTTGCATGAACAACTGACAGATCTACTATATCGACTCAAAATATAATTGAAAAAAAAAAGTACAATCACGAGAATTTCAGTTCAGCGTTTTATTTTATAATGTTTCTGACATGGGATTTGATCCTGCATCTTCAGGAAGAGCTGTTATGGAGTCCGTGGTTGATCACACTTAACCATGTTGACTGATGAGAAGATACTTGATTAATGAGCATGAGGTTCTAACTCTCGACAGCGCCTTATTTTCTATTTTGGCATAAATTAATGATTCCCACCCATCACAGCAGCAACAGCATTGAAGAGACGCAGCGATTGGCTGGTCTTCACGAAATTCATTTTGTGCATTATACAAATAAGGTTCAATGATAGCATTTTATTAGATGACAAACAATATGAACGATTCATGCAATTTACGAGACATTTGTTCTAAGGAGTGTATCGAAAATAAGCTATCCACAATGGATCGAATGCTCTTCATCAAGTTCCGGACAAGTGTTACATCGTATTTTTTGGACGCTTGTGCCCAAATTTTTTTGAATTCCTGCATGTTCCTAGCTGCCTTACCAGTCTTCTTGAAGACCCTCTTCACGATTGCCCAGTAACGTTCGAAGGGTCGAAGCTGAGGGCAATTTGGTGGATTGATATTTTTCTCAACGAAATCTATACCCTTTTCCGCAAGCCAATTGAGAGTGGTTTTGGCATAGTGAGCCGACGCTAAATCCGGCCAAAACAGTGGAGGTGTACTATGCTTCTTATATAAAGGCAACAATCTCTTCTGGAGACACTCAGATCGATAGATTTCCGCATTTATAGTTCCGGTAGTGTAAAAAATGGTTGACTTCAAACCACAGGAACATATTGCTTGCCATACCAGTACCTTTCGATCGAATTTCTCCACTTGAATCGACCTGTCAGCATCGCTCACATCCTCCCCAACGACGGCAGTAAAGTATTGTGGACCTGGAAGGGTTTTTGAGTCCTCCTTTACATAGGTCTCATCGTCTATCAAAACGCATGCATCCGGACGCTGCAAAAGACGCGAATACAATTTCCGGGCCCTTGTTGCTGCTCGCTTCTTCTGTTCTGCACTTTGTTTCGAGATTTTCTGCTTCTTGTAGGTCTTCAGGTGGTTTCGCTTCTTGATACGCTGGATCATTCCGACACTCGTTCCTGCTTTTTTGGCCAAATCACGTATTGACATTGATTTGTTCTTCATGATTAGAGATACCACTTTCTGCTCCAGGTTCGGGTTGGAAGAACCGGGTTTTCTACCTCTTCCTGGTAGCTCATTCAAAGAATAGTGTTCTCCAAACTTATTAATGATGGTTTTAACACTCGCATGATGAATTCCAAACCGCTTCGCCAATTTTCGCATAGTAATACCCTTCTCACTTAGCCATGTGTCCAGAACCTTAATTTTCACTTCCTTTTCAATACGCGACATTTTGAAAACGCAGAATTTGAACCGCACAAACAAGTAAACAAAAGAAAGCTGACAGTCAAACGCACAGCATGCAGTGTTCAGAGCATAAAAAACCAACACAGATACATGCGTACAACGCAAATGTTTGTGGATAGCTTATATTCGATACACTCCTTATGTACAAAATCCATGTTAACGAAACAAGTGAAAGCTAATTTACGAAAATAAATTTTCGGTGCGTGAAACACGTTAATATTAAATTTGATTGGTGTCGCGTTGTTCCTAAAATTCAAGTTTAGAGATGTTTCAAATGTGGGGAATTTGGACACATGAGCATGGATTGTACAAATAATGAAGCATATTCTAAGTGTAGTGAAAGTCACATGAACTGTATTAATTGTAAAAAAAACGAATAACGAACATAAAACGTACTTGGATGTAGACAACGGCCAGTTAAGTTATGTATGTGAAATTTTTAAGCGAGTCTATGGATTTTCAAACAAATACCGGTTCTCTAGATCAGAAATCAGTTGTTTTGGCAGACGTCTTAAAAATATGTACCAATAAACCAGACGAACATAAATTTGTTTTAGTAAAGAACTCGAACAGTTGGTACAATTTGGATGAAATCTTAAACGTAAGGGAGACAAGCTGTACAAGAAATGGCGTAGAACTAATAGGCATATCTTCTTGGATAGGTACAAGGAAGCGCATAGCAAATATTGGCAATCCGTTAAACAAACTCGTAGTGAATATATTCAGAGGAAAATTGATTTGCATCAAAACAACACCAAAGAGTTATGGAAAATTTTGAAATCCTTGTTAAATCCTAGTAATTGAAAACCACGATCCATAACCTTCAATGGCACATTAGAATACTCAGAGCATATCACATAGACTGTTCCAGAAAGAATAATCACACTTTCAAAATAACAAAAAAGTCATGTTTTTTTTAGTTTTAATAATTTTATTTGGCAAATCATATTTGTATTTGTGTTTTATATGATATTTTACTCTCGTTTAATCAAAATATTTAATCATAGCCAAGACTCGTAACTTTTCCTCGAACATGACCCATTAGCTTCTGCACAGTGGTATTTCCCACCATTTTGACCACTTTTGGCCAATCTTTTTTAAATTTTTGTAGGTCGTCCGCTGGTTTTATGAATTTTCGAAGCTTTACTTTGGTTAAAGCCCAAAAAGTCTCGATTGGCCGTGCTCCCGGGCAGTTCGGCCGATTCATGTCTTTCGGCACGAAACATACATTTTGACTTTTGTATCATTCTAAAGTGTCCTTTGCGTAATGACAAGACGCCAAATCAGGCCAAAACACTACTTGACCTTCTTGCTACCTTATCATCGGCAATAATCGCTTCTGGAGACATTCCTTAACGTATTTCTGAGTGTTCATTGTCTCCGTTGTGATGTACGGACTAGATTTTTTACCACACTCGCATATTGCCTGCTAAACCATAACCTTCTCACCGAATTTTTCGGTAAAAATAGACCATCTCCGTTTCGGGGATGTCTTTGTCTTCGCTTACAGTATAGAATTGTGGTCCGAGAAGCGTTTTGTAATCTAGTTTCACATACGTTTCATCGTCCATTATTATATACCAAGAATTTCTACACAATAACGAATCGTAGAGTTTGCGGGCCCGTGGTTTCACGGACGCGGCCTGTTTTGGGTTCCTTTTGGGTTTTTTTCTGCTTCCGGTATGTTTTTAGCCCAAGTCCCTACAGGTATTCGCAACATCCCGAACGGAAGTCGCTGGTTTTCGCTTGTAGGCATCCCTGATCTTTTTATCGATATCAGAACTAACAGGACCGGATTTCCGACCACTCTTTGGCGCATCTTCAAACGTACACTGTTCTCTATATTTTCGAATCGCAGATCGTACCGCTCCGACGCTTACACCCTCTTCCTTGGCAAATTTTCTCAAGGAGAGTCCGCTCACAGGGCACCATTTGTGTACGATAATTTTTCGTTGTTCCGGAGTAAGACCGCGCATTTTGATAGGTAACACAAAACTAAGCACTTTTTTGATGCTATGCCATTCAAAAATGTGCAAATAAAAGGACGCAGCCAAAACATGTTGATATATTTTATTATATTCAAAGTGACCGTTAAAATAAGGTGTGCTCATACTTTCTGGAACAGTCGTTAGCATGTAGATTTAATGAATATTTCGTCGATAGTATTTTGTCAATCAACCAATCCATTGATCTAGTAGATGAGCCAGACGAAATAAAACAGCCGATTAATGTTAATTGTAGTTTCGAAAGTTTTCACCCAATAACGTTAGACGATTTCTCGGCCCTTGTTGTTAGAAAAAATCAAGCGCTTTCGGGTTCTGCATACAGATGATTCGAAAGTTATTTGTCTGACAGAACACACCGGACTGTTTTAAATAATTCTGTTTCGAGCTCTGTGGAGAAAAGCCTTGGCGTACCACAAGGGAGTGTATTGGGGCCCATTTGATTCATTCTATATATTTTTCAAGTGGTACTGTGTCGAAAGCTTTAGAAAAATCGACATAGATAGAGTCAACCTGCCTTCGGGATTCAACCTCTCGAAACAACGTGTTGGTATAGCACAGCAAATTCGTAGTTGTAGAGCGATGCTGAACGAATCCATGCTGGTACTCCGATATTGAAGGATGGACAACATTGTACACAGCGTTGTGAACTAACGTTTCAAGGACCTTGCTAATGCAACAGTGAAGCGATATTCCACGATAGTTTTCAACAAGGTTCCGATTTCCTGCTTTATGGATTGGCACAATTGACACAGTCTTCCAAATTTCAGGGAACTTTCTCTCTCTTAACGAACGGTTAAATATGCTGCATATCGGAAAAGCAAGAGAGCGTGAGCAAAACTTGAGAAGAGACGGAGGAATTCCATCTACACCAGGGCCTTTGGAAACATCAAGGTCGTTCAAGGCTTTCATGACGTCATCCGGCGAGAAACAAAGCGCTGGGAAGTTCATATTGAACTTCCGTATGTTGTCAAAGCTATTTGGGTGCAGAGGTGGCGCATTTGTGCTATAGACTGACTGGAAGAAGCACGCAAATAAGTTCGCAGCATCGACAGGGGTGCTAGCGGCGACCCCGTGGAATTCAACTGTATTAGGAATTCTATTGCAAGCACGTTGTGACTTCACGAACTTCCAAAATGCCGCAGGGTTTTGCTTCAGGTTCGCTTGCAATTGCTGAACGTGTTCCTCATAACTGGATTTTAGGAGTACGTTGTACCTCGTTTCGATTAAACGGAGATTATTTTTAGTTTCGTTGGTTCTGGCAACGAGATGTCGTTTTCGCGACTTGCGTAGCATATTTCGCAGATTGCGTAACGTTGGATTCCACCAGGGTTGCACAGAAGTTGGCCTTGTAATCCGCCGTCGAAGAGGAACTGGCGCATAGAGAGTTTCATACAGTTTGTCGTAAAATTGGTCATAAATAGCATCGACGGAATCACCCTCTAAAGTCTGTTGCCAATTAATAGTAGCCAATACATTATTCACGGAGTCGAAATCGTAGAGCCTGAAGCTCAATTCAGGTGGATACGAACCATTATCGTGTAGAATGGGCGAATTGCAGTGAGCGTCTAGTTTCAAGATGAAAGGATTGTGATGCTGATCGATGTCCAAGAGAGGAACAGGAGGCTCAAGTAGATTGAAAGCATCCGGTTCGGTGGTAAAGGCTAAGTCCAAGAGTCTTCTATTTGAATTTACAAGTGAATTAATTTGGACTAGTCTACTGGTGAGCATATATATATGACATGGTATATATATATATGACATGCGACGAGTCTTGCGATTTTGTGATATTAATTAATGAAATTAATTGAAAATGCGGTTGTTGCTCATAGTTTTTTAAATAAGTTTATAAATTACCAGCAATGTCCTGGATTTTGTCGACCTTTTTGATCACTGGGCTATGATGATGATGATGATGATGGTCCGCCATATACCCTCACCAAGGTTTAAGCTGGACGATCTATCTTTAAAGTAATTTAATAATGAACAACAAATTAATCATGTTTACTAACAAAAACAAAGCCAATCTGATTAAATTTACAGGTATAGACTCCTGGATCACTTTCCATTTATCACTTTCCATCATGTATGGCAAAGTTATAAATTTAAAAATTACGTTAATTTCAACTTCTGGCTCATGTTGTCTCGATACCACAGTAGTACTTCTCCGCTGCAGCTTGCCAATTCAAGCTGAAACTCTCCACTTTATTTCGAGGTACAACATGTTTACATTCTTATTCCATACAAGTAGAAGTGCGCAAACGCATTTTGTACGAACGGCAGCAAAATCCGAATTGATCGGTACGCGATCTTGAAAGAAACTAAAACTGCTGAAAAGTACCGTGTTTTGTGTTTGCAAATCATTTGACCAGCGGTTGACTGAGGATCGGAAGGTTGAAAGTGAAACAAATCGAAAAGTGTGCTTCCGACAAATGAACAGGACAAGGTGGTAGCCATTATTAATAAAATCCCAATATTTCTGTGCGAAATGTGGCTCGTAAAGATGGGAAGTCGAAATCATATGTACAAAAAGTTAAGCACGGGCAAGAACTGAACGCGTACAAAGTGAGAAAGGTGCCCAACCGTGATGATAAGCAGAATTTCACTGCAAAAAGTCGTGCTAAGGAGCTTTACACCAAATTTTCTTGTATCATAATGGACGACAAAACATAGGTCCTCGAAGACTTTAAACGGCTTCCAGGTCTGGTTTTTTGCACCGCAATGCAAAAAAACGCCGATCCTGTACATTTCCGGACAAAGAAAGGTGTCCAAATTTCCGAAGAAGTATTTCATTTGG
This sequence comes from Aedes koreicus, assembly GCA_024533555.2. Taxonomy (NCBI): domain Eukaryota; kingdom Metazoa; phylum Arthropoda; class Insecta; order Diptera; family Culicidae; genus Aedes; species Aedes koreicus. Next base: position 109,047 of record JAHHFK020001079.1, read on the forward strand.
CATGCCATATGTAGTTGTGGTCGAGAATCGAAAAGTTTCGTCCCTACCAACACTGTCAATAAGGATTTGTACGAAAAAGAATCCCAACAAACATCTGTGTCGAATTATCGCTTGTTCAAAAATTTTTGGAGAAGTTATTCAGCTGTCTAGAAGAAAAAGCTGAACAACTTCTCCAAATTTGTTTCATCAAACATTTGTTCAGCATTGATGTTATTTGGGATGTCTGCAAAAGCGGTTGCTACCGATTATCAGAAGCCATAACTCTACAGCTCTGTTGTCTCGATACCGAAGTATCCACTATGCGAAATCCGTCCTGGAATGGTGTAAGGTACAATACGTGCCAAAAACAGCCAATGCACCAAACTGTCCAGATCTTCGCCCAAAAGAGAAGTAATGGGCTCAAGTTAAGCGGAAACTCTTCGAAACTAAGAAGAAAGCAAATGGCACCGATGATTTAAAGAGATGATGGAGAATCGGCACAGCAGGCTTATCTGAGGATACCGCGTGGAACCTGATGGCGAGTGTACCACAGAAAGTTTGAGAATTTCACAGAAAGAAGGATTAACATCTTAATCAACTGTTTCTTATGTAGACAGAACTCTATTATTGTGAAATAAACAATCGGTTTTGTTAAATTAAATGTTAATTTGTTTTGCTGCTATTATTTTGGTGTCCGAAATTTAAAGTGGACAGGCGTCATGACCCTTAAATTCATTTAATAAGATAACAGTTCGTTTCATGTTTTTTTGTTCATGAAAACAGAAACGGATTTGTATCCGTGTGGGCCCTTTTGGAGAGCAAGGTCCAAAGTAAAAATTACATCAGCCTTGCGACGCTGAAGAGAGCCATTGTCCGTGAGTGGGCCAAAATACTGGAAAGTCACATTCGGGCAGCTTGCTATTCGTTTTTTGACCGTCTCATAGTCATATCGAGCAAAAGTGAATTGATTCTAGATTTTTGATTATTTTCGCACATTCTGTACTCTGAAGTATATAAAAATAATTTTCCGAACCAAATTTATGGCCTTTTTAATTGGTTACACTTCGAGTGCCGGGCCCTGTAAAGTAAAATAATAAAACAGCTGAGATCGGCATGTTATCCAACGTCAACCATGCGGTCATGCCTTGGGCACAATGCCTCTATTTTTTCTACAGAGGGAAACCCGCTCCGTGGTAATTGTTGTATATGAAGTTGTAGCCTCTACTGTACATCTGAATTCTGTATCCAGTTCCAGTTCAACATCCACCCCGCCGTGTTGCACTAGCGTTGAAAGAGAAGCTCAAAAACAAGTTGCAGGAGATGGAGCGGTCGCAGATCATCAGCCGAGTAAAGGGTGTCCACACAAAATTGATTCGCAAAATTCGAGTTTTCATCCGATTGCCATCAAATTTTCAGGGATTGAGAAATAACTATTAAACTTCATTTTACCATTTTATTCGTATTTTATTTACGTCATACGAAGCCGCACCTTGGCTTAACCCGGCAAGTTCGAAACCTGTGATCAACGTTTGTTGTGTCTTTTGCTTGGGGTGGGGTGGGGGGGGGGGGGGGGGGGGGGGTTGCTTGGGGGGGGGGGGGGGGGGGGGGGGGGGGGGGGCCCGCTGTGGGGGTTGGGGTGGGCGGGGGCGGGGCGGGGGGCGGGGGGGGTGGGGGCGGGGTGGGGGTGTGGGGGGGTGTGGGGGTTTTTGGTGCGTGGCCTCTTGGGGGGGTGTTGGGGGGTGGGGGGTGGTTTGGGGGTTGGGGTGGTGGGCGGGGGTTGTAACTTCGGCTTAGGTGCAGCTTCTTAGCCACATCCCGAACGGAGGCGTTCGGATTTCGGTTGAAGGCCCCAACTACGCGGTTGTGATTTTTGGTGTTGTACGGAATACTTTTTCCTTCACTTGTGGGCTTCCGATCGGTGGTCGACCGTTCCTCGAACCACTTAATCACTAGCGACTCCGTGGAATTTGCGATTCCCAACGTTTTAGCGATGGAACGATGCGAGAGATCCTTGTTCTCGTGATGAATGCGCAAGATTTTATCACGCACGAGCTGTTCTTTCGACTCCATTTCCGCGAGTTTTGATCACAGGACTTTAAAACTTGCAGGATCTAAATAATGCGCTATGAACTAAATCACCTCAAATTTTCATTAAATTCTACCCAACGGTTAAAAAGTTAGAGCAATTTCATAGTGTGGCAATTTCATCGTGGACACCCTTTAGTTACACCAAAGGGTTGGGTTCATTACGTGACGTTTTTGGGGAAACCGAATGGAGCAATTAGGGTATGTTTGGACCCTTTGGAGCTGAATGCAGCGCTGAGAAGAGATTTCTATAAAATTCCTACTCTGGAAGACTTGGCATCAGCATTGAGTGGGGCTGAGTACTATACAGTACTGGACCTGAAGGATGGATTTTACCATATGGAACTCGACGATGCATCTAGTGACATATGCAGTTTCAGTATACCTTTCGGAATTTTCAAATTCTTGAGACTACCATTTGGATTGAACGTGTCAGCGGAACTGTTTCAGAAATGGAACGAATACTTCTTCGGAGACCTCGATGGCGTCATAATCTATATTGATGACATATTGATTTTTGGACGAACCCGAGAAGAACATGATAGTCGACTACATGCCGTTCTACGTCGTGCTGCTGAAATAAACGCCAAATTCAACCCGAAGAAAATCCAGCTCAGAGCGCGGAAAGTGAAATATATGGGCCATTTGTTTTCGGCAAAAGGAATGGAACCGGATCCAGAGCGAACAAAAGCGATTGTGGACATGGATATGTCAAACAACACAAAGGCATTGCAACGATTTTTAGGAACGGTTAACTACCTTCGAAGTTTCCTTCCTCGTTTAGCAGAAATTACTTCACCATTGAGGGAGCTGCTTAAAAAAGGTGTAGTTTTCAAATGGTTACCAATCCATTCAGAGGCGGTCAGCAACATAAAAAAATTATCACCACAGCACCAGTATTGAGCGTATTTAACGAGCACAAGGAAATTGTAATCCAAGCCGATGCGTCAAAATGTGGGCTTGGAGCGTGCCTGCTACAAGATGGAAAACCGGTTTCGTATAGCTCGAGGAGTCTTTCAACTAGTGAACAAAATTATGCGCAGGTGGAAAAAGAATTTTTGGCCATACTCTTTGCATGCAAAAAGTACAACCAATATATCTATGGACGAGAAGTTAAAGTGCAAACCGACCATAAACCGTTAGCAGCGCTAATGGAAAAACCAGTTTCGAAAATTCATGCATCAAGGTTGCAGCGGATTAAAATGAAACTTTCCAAGTACAACTTAACACTGTGTTATGTTCCTGGAAAATACATGTACTTGGCAGATTTTCTATCGAGCGCATACATCCAATCGGAAGAAGAAGTATCGACGAGCCTAGATTATGTGGTACACACTATCAACGTTTCGGAAGACAAGGCAGAGGAATTTAAAAAGGAAACAAGTAAGGATCAAATTCTCTCAAGATTGCTGCAGCTTTACCTAGATGGATGGCCTAATGACCGTTCCAAACTCCCTGAAGATCTTCGATACTACTGGCAGTTCAGGGACAAGCTGTATGAAGACCGGGGGTTGCTATTTATGGAAGAAAATATATTCGTTCCTGGTAGTATGATACGTCAAATGCTGCAATTACTTCATGAGACGCATGGAGGAATTTCAAAAACAAAAAAACGAGCTGCTACCATTTTTTACTGGCCCAGAATGAACCAGGACATCGAAGATACAAATTCAAAGTGCGATGTTTGCGAGACATTCCACAGATCAAACGTCAAGGAGCCACTTATGCCCTACCCCGTTCCTGAACGATGTTTCGAACAACTGGGAAGTGATTTCTTCGAATTTGGAGGGAAAACGTTTTTGATGATGGCAGATTATTTTTCCAAGTGGATTCACGTGGTGGAAACTAAGGGTAAATCAGCAAAGCAAGTTTGTGAGGTGTTCAAAAGTGCATTTTGCATCTACGGCATACCCTCAAAAATAGTATGCGACAATAACCCTTTCAACTCTGAAGCAGTAAGAGATTTCTGTTTTAAATGGGGATGCAAGATCGTGACAAGTAGCCCGAATTATCCTCAATCTAATGGTTTCAGTGAACGTTGTGTACAAACTGTAAAACGGATGATGCGGAAGTGTGCTGAAGAAGATGTGTATTTTTATTATGCATTATTGGAATACAACAACACTCCAGCAGCTGGCCTGAGCGCGTCACCAGCCGAAATCTTGATGGGCAGAAGTTTGAGGTCAAAGCTGCCTATAGCGGAGAAACGGCTCAAAGGGGTAAAGGATGATATCATAAGAGTGCAGTTGGGAAATAATCAACGGAGATACAAACAAATCTATGATAAGACAGCACACCCGAGACCAGATTTTAAGGAAGGTGATCTGGTGCTTGCGCAAGATCAAAAAACCAAAAGGGGGGAAATATTAAGGAAATTATCTGAACCAAGATCGTATGTTGTGAGAACCAATTCAGCAGATTATAGGCGAAACTCTAGATTTATTAGGAGGAGAAATGCTTGAAGAAGGAAGATGTTGTATATGTAGTTGTAGCCTCTACTGTACATCTGAATTCTGTATTGTTAATAAAGTTAGTTGATATTGTACAAGCAAACAGTCTACATGTTTTCTGCAGACTATCCGTATCAGATCACAACAGTCATAAAATAGATTTTTCAGTATGGGAAAAACATTAATTTATCAAATTTTCAAAAACTACGAATACATTTGCGAAGCAAGTTAGTCCAACAGATAATAATAGGCTTATGTTTTTCAAAAACAGAGCAAAAACAAAAAAGTGTATTCACTTTCTGATTGAATTCTACCAAGCCCAAAAATTTCGACGTCGGTCGCCTCCTTCATGTGACTGTCATCGGTTAATTGCAACGCAGCCTTAGCGTTCAGAAAAGAGGATGAAGAAAGAACTTCAAGAAGTATTTCCAATTCCTGAAATGAATCGAAGCAGCACTGCGACTGAACAAGATTATACTTTGTCCTGTCTTTTTTTTTTTTTAATCAGTTCGTTTATTTGTTAGGCTCAGGCGTGTGTAATACTTTACAGCCGATATTCAATATTGTTATTTACAATGTATATTTTTTCAATTTTAGTAAATGGGGTGCCAATTACTCGTGGCTAGCTCGAGGTTAATGGGTCACAATATCGTTTGGAAGGGGTCAGGCAGGTAACTTATTGAAGGTATTGTTTGCTGCTCATGGTTGCGACATCTACCATAACCATGGTCCCTGTAGTCCCTTTTAGGAACTACGCCGCAGATGGGTGACCACTGCTTGCTGGGCAGGTACAAGTAGCACGGAAATAAAAGGATAATATAACTGGGACACAATGGCAGGGAATTTACTAGACTGGAGGGGAGGGGGTGATGACATTACACTCTTAGATCAGACAAACAAAGGAATTCGTAAATCGCTTGCATGTAGGCAAGATCACGCATTCCCAAAACATCTCTTACCTCCCGGGAGGGTTGTCTACCTCGGGCCACAAGGGTATCCAATAGTCGTACTCTGGAGACATCATTACCCGGGCAATGTCAAACTGCGTGAGCGATGTCATCATAACCGGTTCCGCACCTACATATGTTGCTATCGACGAGGTTAATTCTGTAGAGATGTGCGTCTAGCGAGTAGTGGTTGGACATAAGTCTTGACATCACACGAATGAAACCTCGACTTACATCCAGACCTTTGAACCACGATCTTGACGAAACATTTGGAATAATGGAATGTAACCACCGCCCAAGAGAATTACTTGCCCTAATAAATTTCGTATGGTTATTTTTCTTAACGACCTATTTGGAGTATCATCCAAACCATTAAAGAAATGGTTGGAGGATTTGTGATATCGTTCGTTTAAGGTAATTTTTTATAAGGGTGTCCAATCGTTTTGCCAACTTTGAAGAGAACTCTGACGTACTAATGGAAAAAATTCATCATGTGAAATTCTTCTTACTTTGTCCTGTCTTATTCGAGCTGCTTTTTAAAATACTAGTGGCCTACTTGGTGCAGTAGATTATTCATATCTTTCTACCAATAGCTTCAAAAGGCAGCAATATTTTTATGAAATGCTTCAATATAAAAACAGAACGCTTTGCTAGATTAGTAAATTCCTAAAGCATACTAATTACGCCTCAACTGCCTAACTGAAGATAGATGATGGATTAGAAAGGGAGCTATTGTGGATGAAATTAGTTCTAGCATGGTTGCGTTCCTGATGTGAGCTATTGAAGCTATGTGACTGCTTCCCACTCCCGGGTTTAAGTTTCTTGCATCCATAAGAAATGATAGCAGCCAGATTTCATTCAAATTGCCCCACTCACATATACAGTTTCTTGGGCCGTACTGCATTCTTGCCAACACGTGTTGTACGCCCACAGAGAATTTTCTGACGTATAACACACCACAAGAGGACATAAAATATGTAACATTCGTCCCATCGCCCCGCTAAACTCTCTCTTGCTATCTCCTATCGAGAGTGACACACCATAAGCAATAATGTCCCAGTGATGAGATTTCCCAGAGTGGTTCGTTGCAACTTGTCCGTTTCGGCACTAAGATTCGCGACACGTGATGATGAAAATGGGATGAAAAGTTGTAACTTAATACCTACTTTGCTGGTTTGCAAGGTGAAATCCAATAATGGCTGTTCATTTTAATAATTCGTCTTACCAAATTGGCTTGTGATTTATTTGTTCAGCTTAGTACCAAAAACCTCGCAGTGAAAAGGCAACATATAGTGATTCCTTGTGAACTCTACAAACTTTCAGCTTAAAAAAATGCGGAGAGGGCGAAAACCCGAAAGCATACTGACAATATCCCCTTTGAACAATGAGTACCGTTCGGATCATCGTCGCTTTCGCCTAGATTATTTGTCGTCAAGTCAAGCAACCTCGTAAGGGTAAAATTGCACTGATGATAATGACTTTCCTGAGTAATGGCAAGGGGATTTCAAAATTCCAACAAAAGGCCACATCACAACATCCATCAAACCAGCGTACAGTCGAATCTTGTATTTGACGGTGGGTGGTGAATTTTTTTTGGGTTTGTTGTTAGCTTGTTATCTGCCAAAAACAGTAAAAAAATCCGATTGAGTAGATGATACAACTCACCATATAGCCGTAGATCCGACGGTATGTTTACTATTTATCTGGAGAAAAACAATGTTTCATTTTCTATTCCAAACACCGGAGTATTTATTTGCGAAGAAAGCTACAAATGTGTTTGCACTTTGTCTGATTTCAAAGCCCCCGGTGGAGAGCAGAACATTTTGCAGCGCACATTTGCTGGACGTGTCTTCTCCTTCCTATATCTACGAATGCATAAAAACGAAACGAAAGCTTTAGTATTGTTTGGAATTTTCCAACTTTTACAAAGATGACCCTTCCGCCTTCAGGCCCCCAGGAACCGGCAAAGTTTGTCTTGGTGCATGTTACTTGGAAGAAGTTTTCAGGGTCTTCCTTTTTTCTGTAGTCTGTCGCCTTCTTTTACCCTTGTTGGTTCACTTTCCCTTGTTATTTATTTTTCAATGACAATGGACACAAGATGCCATGATGATTCCCAATATGATTGAGAAGAGGCACATGCGAATAATGTGTTGCCTTCCAGCATTTGCCGTTTTTGCTTAGGATGATTCTAGCGCCTGGAATGAAAGCTTTATTCTTATATTTATATTATTCTTCTTCGCTTATTTTCAGCATTATTCAAATGTATTGCATTTGAAATCAATCAATTTTTCATTGTCTGTCTCGGTTAGTCTAATGATATCCACTGGAATTGGAATCGAATTTTAAATGAATGTACAAAAGGGTGTCCACAAAATTATTTCTCCGCCTACAATTGACCTGCTTTACTATAAATGACACAGAATCACAAAATATTGCTGAAACACTGGTTAACGTGCATTTTGCACATAATGTGATTTATCTAAGCCAACATAATAGTACATATATCCAAACAAATGGGGCCTGGGATTACCAAACCATTCTCTATTTACACGTTAGGAAGGCTATTTACTTTATGTGGTCAATATCGTCACCATCCACATCCTCACAGTTCATCGTGTAAGGAAAGGATGGTAAGTCAAACTTCCGTTGCTACTAGGGACCAAATAAACCTCCCGATTGTCACATAAAACATGTTTCGTTATTAGGGAGCTTCAAGCGACGTGTACTGGCTCAATGCATTATATTGTTTCTTAGTTCGCCCAATACTGGAATATTCCGCCGTCGTCTAGTCTCCATTCTACCAAAACGCCACCCTGAGGATTGAAGCGGTTCAGCGAAGATTTATTCGTTTTGCTTTGCGGAATCGTCGTTGGCGCGTTGACACGGAGGACTTTATTATTTCCCATTATTGTAAATCAATCTAGTGCAATACTTCATTGCACTGTGACGTCACGCATTATTTTTGACAGGTGTTGGTCCTGTTGTTTACGTTTTGGACTAAGCAGATTTTTTTCAGCCAAAGTGAAACTTTTCGAGTAATTTGCAATGCCTTGGAAATGTTGTGAGTGGAAGTGCAAATCGACCCCGGAATCAAATTGTTCCGTATTCCTACAGTAGGAAAATGTTTGCAGCAGCTGGCCAGCGAACGAATCGACGAGTGGAAAAGAGCTCTGGGATATGGGAACAGTTTTACGCCACTTAATAAACGAATCTGTAATATTCATTTCCGAAGCGGTAAGTGCGATACAATGTTAATTCAGAAATTAATAATATGTCCAATTACTGCAGGAAAACCAGCACGGCTCACGGATTCGCATAGTCCGGATTGGGTGCCATCATTACGTCTTTCCAAACCAAGATCCAAACAACCAACGTCGGTTTTGGGTGTGCAGAAAAGAAGCACCGTTTCTAGCCCTACACCGAAAGCATGCAGTTCCGCGTTTGGTTCCAGCGAATCGAATCGCTTGTCTCCAAACCGATCATATTCCCTTTCACCTGTTCGAAGCGGTAAAGCTGTACCTATTTGAATCAATTTACGTTGAATGATTCATAACCCATTTTACAGATTCCAGGGATGCTGGGGACTCTGATTCGGTTAAATCGGGGAAGTATATGTCTCCTAAGTCGCCATCGACCACATCAACGGTTTCCTTAGCAGTTAGCCGAAACAGCACAGATTCGAACTGTGATCCGGGAGTACGCAGTTCTGCTTCTGATTCATGCAAATCGAGAAGCGATTCCCTAGATAGATTAAGCACCAAACTTTCATCTGTTCGAAGCAGTAAAGTAATTTTTGATTAAAAATTGAGTCTGTTTTAACGCAAACATCTTAGGTTCCAGGGGACGTTCCGAGGACTCTATGTCGATTGATTCATGGGGCTCTATGCCTGTCAAGTCACAGAATTGTGATTCGTCAAAGCTGACGTCTTGCCAGAAATCTTGCAATTCAATTCCGGAAGCATGCAGATCCACTTCTGATTCACGCGAATCTAGCAGCTTATCTCCAGATCGATCAGACATCAAGATAACATCTGTTCCAAGCGGTAACGTAATATTTGATTTTGATCTGTGTCCACTTTTAACGTTAAATAATTAGGCACTGCACTGACCACTTCAATGGATTCCAAAGAGTCTTCCCGTGTGAGCCAATGGATCGATGATTCAAACCCCAACTCTCCGAGTTCCACGTCATTTTCCCGTCCTAATGTTACTCCATTATTCTTGTACGACTATAAGGCTGATAAGTCAAAGATGAAAAATGCGTCTTTAATGACGGAAATTGATTCGGAAATAACCAGTAAGGTGGTTAAAAATAATCAGCGTGAATTACAACGGCTTCAAGAAAAAATCAACTCGAGTCAGAACCAGGCTGATTTTTTTAAGCGCAGGTTTGAATTCATTTCAGTTAGCAATGAAAACTGTCTTTACTATACCGGAATAACGAGCTTCTCAATCGTTATAAAAATTGACGAATATCTCAAGCCAAATTTAAGCGAACCGTATTGTGATTTTTCAACCGCACAAATGTTTGTAATGACGCTAACCAAGCTTAGATTGAATCCGCAGTTTCAAACCCTTGCATACGATTATAATGTGTGCCTGAGTACCATATCGAAATATTTCCACCGTACACTACAAACAATGGATACATGTCTGAGCTACGCCTTAGACGTGCCATCTAAAGATATACTTTTAAGGCACACTCCGAAAGCTATTAAGGAAAGGTTTGGAGAAAAAAGGATATTTGTGATTGATTGTTTTGAAATCCGCTCCGAAACTCCAGAAGAACTGAATGCTGCAGCTTCTCACTACAGTAACTATAAAAAATCACAAACGACAAAGTTCCTAATCGCAGTAAGTCCAGATGGCAATATCTGTTTCATTTCACCCGGGTATGGAGGCCGATGCTCTGATAAACTCATTGTCAAAGATTGCGGATTCTTAAATATTCTAGAGCCAGGAGACGTCGTATTGGCAGATAAAGGATTCGATATCAGTGACTTAGTACAAAGCAGAGGCGCAGTTTTGAACATTCCGACTTTTTTGAAGAATAAAAAACAACTTCAGCCTTCAGATATTGAAAAAGATAGACAAATAACCAGCGTACGTATTCATGTGGAAAGATGTATCGGAGTTCTGAAAATGAAGTATTTGGTTATGTCACAAGTTGTTGCTGTAACCTCCCTTGCTCGATTTGAGAATGGAAAAAATGTTATTGATTTGATTGCAAGAGTTTGCGCAATACTGTACAACTTTAATCCTAGCATCATTCCAGAATAAAAATTTAACCTACCTGTCTCTCTTTGGTTTGTAAGAAACGAAAGGCTAAATGTGTTTCAACAAATAAGTTTGTTTTATTACACGTTTATCTATACTACATAACTACAACCTAACTAATATGTTCTCCACGCTAACAATGAATTGGAGTTAGAAAAGTAATTTCCAAGTAACTCGGGACAAATAATTCTTCGAAAGTATTGCTCACTTTTCAAAACACATCGTAACCAAAGTGCAATATCCCTTTCTACAGTAATGTGAATTTGTTCATTCTTGCTCCATACAACAAACAAACCAAAATCAGAATTTGTAACAAATATTTGAGTTTGAATCTGATAATAATAACTGTGTGATTTGATTAGTACAAATTCTCCGCTTTCAACTTTAATAAACGAGTCTTTTACACCAGCCAGTTCAGTCACAGAAAGTTGCTTATTCAAATCGGTGTTTGCTCTTAATCGAAATGGGCACTTAACTTCTACATTAATTTTTCCACAGCAATCGCACTCGATTATCATATCCGGCGATGCTGCAACGAATGGTTTTTCGCTATATAGAAAAATGCCACATTCAAGAAATGATACATTAATGTGGTCCTTATACAAATGCTTCACATATTCCTTAGCGCGAGCCTCATTTTTTCGACCATATGAAATCGCGGGAGTTTCAACAGTGCACAAATATGGATGACAATTTTTTTTAAGCAAAGAAAGTTTCGAAGGAGGCGTTTCAACCGATGAATTAACAACTTCTTTCATAACCGATGCAGTCACTCTTCCTATGCGAACGTGATGCCAAAATGGATTAAAGCTTTGATCTCGAGTCAGATTTTCAACTGCTGCAATGTCCGATGAACTAACTTGAAATATCATTGTATTTCCGATTTTCCTTAAATCCTCCAAAGTTGCAGTCTCGTGCTCCTGATTGAACATTCCTTGTATTAGGATGTTTTGATTCAAGATAATGTGATCTGGTACAAGCTTTTCTTCACATTGATTACAAATGAATCGGTCATGGTCACAAAATTTTCGCAGGACAGCTGCATTCGACCCATCTCGTTTCAAGTCCTGGAGTAACTTGCAAAAGTCAGATTTGGTAGCTCCCTCACAAGTTGAATCGTTGAATCGTTGGATTTGGCGTCCATAGTTAATGTGTCGGACCTTATGGAACAAATCCTCTTTTATGCTTTTGGAGGGCCTAATCCAATACGCAGGAACTTCCGTTGGAGTAACCTTAAGAAAAATGAATGAGGTTAGCATTTGCAACCTAGGTTAGAACTAGTAATTAATCAAACAATATTGCAAGGTTACCTTTTGATTTATTGTAATAGGTATCCATTTGCCTTACATATATATGGCTAAAGAGATTGATGAAGACAAACAGTATTCTAGTTTGAATTGGGCACAAACATCGTATTAGTTTGATTTGACTACCTATGGTGGTTAAAACAAACTAAAATTATGAGTAATTGTTTCGGGAATTTAGCAGTTAAGTTCAACTGTCGTCCGTTGGAATTTATCATTATGATGGTTGTTTCATTATGACAGCTACGAAAAACAAACAGATTTGTTGGTTGATTCTACCAACGCTTATGATTTTTTTCAAACAAATTTTAGTATGATATAAACTGAATTGCTGTTTGAAACAAACAAACGAAAACGGTTGAAACAACAAACATTTCCGTTTTCAATCAGCTAAATTTCTTTTTTCGTAATTTCAATTATTTGAAATTAATGCTAACAAATATAAGAAAAATGCACATTTACATTTATAGACTTAAGAATTCTTTAAGTCTAAGAAAAATGTAAAAATGATAATGCGAGCCTTTCTATTATTTTCAGGTTTTTTAAATAAAATATTAAATTTTCACTTGTTGTTGGGTGACAGCGCCAGAGCATGCAGCGGGACCGATGACGGAAAATGAAATAAACCAACAAAATAGTTTGTATCAAACTAAATTTTTAGTTATATTTTCGCCCAACAAAATATCAGTTTAGTTTAATCGCCGCTTTGGTTGAATCAATCTAAAATTTTAATTTGTTCCCCCTCAGTCAACGCTACCTGTATTTTCGTAATAATAATCCCCTTTCGCGGTGGAAAAACAACAAAAATATTAGTTTAGAACAGCCATAATTTCTGTAGTATTGTTGTAATATAGGTCAGGTAGAAACAACCAACCTGGCTGTTTGTTTCAAAACAAAATCGGTGGTTTAAAACAACAAATCGGACTTCTGAAACAACTAGTTTTTTTTTTTAGTTTAGATACAAGTTTGTTGTTTCTACCGGGACTGTATTTTCTCCATGGTGATGAAAGAATATTGATTTCAAATCCCATGCACATAATTTCTAGTGAAAACTAGAGTGTATGGATGCTGATATCAATATAGTCTATATCACGTGATATAAGTTGTAATGTGAGCGGGGTGTAAATCACTACCAGCCGGACTCCTCAGATGATGACCAAAGCAACTAATAATCAGCGTATTCATAAAAAAAGGAACCAAAGTGATAAGCCAGAACGATTTTTCATCACACTTTACTCGAGGCGAATTGAAAACCAGACCAAAAACGAATTCGAGTTTTCCACTTTTTTTACTAAATAGTAAATCGGCGAATCTAAAACAGCATTCGTAGACGAAGTTACTCACGTTCGAATAGCAAACAGTGAAGAACGACGATGAACGAATGAGAGGGAATGTAACATAGCGCGAAGCACTAAACTTCCTCTCACACGAGTCAGTCACAAAGCCACCCATCAACGACAGCACTCCTTTCGTTCGCGAATGCTTGCTTAACTTTTCTTATTTTCGGAAGTGTTCGGTGATGACAAACACATTCGAACCGAATGGGGGAGAATATCAGTACACTGATAGCATGCAATTCTCCAACACAAATATAACACAGCTGCCATGTGGGAGCAGGACTCGGCACCTATGGGGGGGTAGCGGCAGCGGGCTCAATGGACCGAATTCTTTCGATGATAATCCAAGGAGTGTTGGGTGCCTCAGACAGTCTCATTGACCGTTGAACCTGCAAGAAATTGTGATGTTGTACCGGAATAAATTTTTGAGCAGCTGAATTCTCGTTTTTAATGTTATAAACATTTGATTCAACATGAATTTACATACCTTCCCTCGGATAACAAATAAGTCGTTTACGATGCAGCCCTCAACTGAACTAACGAAACCAGACTCAAACTTTTTGTAAGCATCGATACTTTTAGTAGTTCGAATCACGTTACCTGAAAACGGTGATCTGTGGTTCAAAAGATAATCCACAATGTGTCCCGTTGATACGGTTGTTGGAATATCCACCCCGTTCGTTCGAACACAGTAAGGATCAATCGAATTAATTATGCTGATTTTCTCTAAATATCGCTTCTTTACTGCATCCGGAGATCCTTGAATCGCTAACGATAGTTTAACAGATGAACTACTTGAAGACGGTTCCATTTTTACAGAGAAATCTAGATTTAGTTTTAACAACGAGCGAAACACCAATATTCAGCGGAAGAGACATTTTCTAAGTCCGAAACGTAAACAACAGGACCAGCACCTGTCAAATTTGTGAGGTTCAATTTTTTCATGCAATCCCCTATGTTTTAATTTTTGGCAAAACATACTTCACATTCAAAGAACAACCTGCTTCGATTGCTAAAAATCATTTAAAGTTTGCTAAATAAAACTTGAGTAGGCTAGATACCTGCAGTTGTGTCAAACGGAGTGAGATTTTTGCAAGAATCGGAACTGTGAATCAGGAAATTCATCTCAAAAAGTAACTCTGGAACTCCAGTGAGCAGTAACGCTTAAACTATTTCACCCTTTATAAGGAGGAAATGCCATTACAACACCAGCCTGTTCTCCATATCAGGAGCGGTTCAAAACAGCAACTGTTTCCCATGTCAGGAACGGCTTAATCACCGTCCACCGAATCAGTGTGGAACTCTGAATTCCACCTTGGCTGGAGTTGGTTGGCGTGAGGCCTTGCAAGCCAGCCGGAAAGCTAGCAAGTACAGGAACGTCAACAGAATCGGAGGGGACCACAGCGACGAAACAGGACTAGCAATTGGAAACTCGGTACGAGAAATTGCAGATCTCTCAATTTCGTCGGGAGCACCTGCATGCTGTGAAAGAAGCCGCCATGAACCGAGTTTATTGGCGAAATGTTGAAGACGAGCTTTTGACATTGTTGTTACACCAACACAATGAAATGAAGTTCCTCCAAAAACGACTATTGCCTTTTTTGAAGTAGTCTGTTGGTTTTAATTTTTTTCTCCAATTTAGTATCGTGCCATTATGCAAAAACAGTATCGAACCATCAGCGTCCACTTTGTTCCAATGGATATAAACGGCGGAATTGCCCAGAACTCGACCAATCGGAAAATACTGGATGATCGTGAAGCAGCAGCTCAGAGAAATCCTGGAATGAGAAGGAGCATAAGCCCTAGGTTGCTACTGTGTTATTGCCAGATCAGTTGTAATTACACCATTTACCATGGTTGTTAAATCGACCCAAAAAATGTTGTTCCTGAAAAATCGGCATTATAACAACCTTTTGGCACAACTCAGCAGCTAGGAGTGCTCCGCATAATTCGAGTTGAGGAATACTTTGTTGTTTCCACGGTGCAACTTTTGATTTGGCTGTAGAACTATAGAAGGGCGACTATATACGATCCACTGGTATCTGAAGTTCGAACATAGCAACAAGCACCATATGCGGCCGGCGTCGATGGTGTATTGGTAAGCGTGACTGCTACTTGGCACCCCAGTGGGTCTGGGTTCAGTTGACGTCGGTGGTTTTTCTGAGGCGAATAAATCTGGCCACGTCTTCCTTCGGAAGGAAAGTAAAGCCGTTGGTCTCGGCTCATATTCATGAGTCGATAGATAGGGTCCAGGTGGTGGTGGTGATTGGTAGAAAGCAGGGTTGGCTGAAAGAATGTAGCGGTCGATTCGTAAGTTGTTGAACAGCGGCAGGTCTGAAATGTAGGTTTGCCAGCATTCTTTCATTTGTGATGGTAGTTCCTCATCGCAGCCGCAGGCTTTACCGTGGTTGTTTGTTAGAGTTCAGAGCACTTGCATAAATAATTTGGCGAGAATGACGACCAGACCTAACAGACCAAATGGATCGTAGAGACGTGCAATCTGTGACAGGGCGATCCGTTTTGTCAATGAAATTTCAGAAGAGTTGATGGGTATCAGAATTTAGTACTTCAGTTGATTAGACGCAGGCTCCCAGTGCAGACCAAGCGACTTGATTGGTCGATTGCGGTCGGGACCGATCGACGTTTGAAGCGCACGGTATTCAGCTGGTAAGTTTTCTAAGACTGTTTCTTCGTTAGATGCTCACTTGCGAAGCTGAAAACCACCCTTGATGAGTAGTGCTTAAGTTGTTGGCGGAGAGCAGTGGCTTCTTCAATTGTGCTTGCTCCCGAGAATAGATCATCTACGTAAAAGTCTTTACGTAGGACCTGTGCAGCCACCGCAAAATGCTCTTGTTCGTCATCTGCTAACTGTAGGAGAACTCGGGTGGCGAGAAAAGGAGCACTCATTGAGCGATGGTCCATCTACTGTCTTGGAAGACGCATCAAATACGACTCGCAGCTTCGTGGTAGGGCTATCTTCTCGGATAACAGCATGATGAGGCAAATGGTAGCAGGGCGACGGAGGAGATTGGTAATCGTACACTTGCTTCATGTGACCCAAGGTAAGGTACTCATCGTTGAATGCCGAATATTCCTGAACCATATCGGCATTGCGCCCAAGACGATTTTCAAGCATACGAAAACGACGGACAGGGATGCGACGGTTGTCGCCAAGTTGGTGAATGACGTCATTCTTTATAGGTAAGGGAACAATGTATCGTCCTTGGCAGTTGCGCTTTACGCTGTGACAAAAGTGATCTTCACCGGCTGCTTCTTCGACGGAATAGTTTTGAGCATTTTCGTCTTCTTCAATTCTCCAGAATCGTTCGATGAAGTGGTGAATATCGGCGATCGTTGCGACATTAGCAACAATTGGAGGTTTCGGAGTTCCATGCGATGCCTTTCCGGAGACTACCAAAGCGGGAAGAGATTCGCCAAGGTGGATGCGACCAGAGACCTTGAAAAGATCGAAGAAGATTTCTGCGCCGATGATCATGTCGATTGGTTTCGCTTCGTGGAATGATGGGTCGGCGAGTTGTACTTCATGAGGCATGTGCCAAGTGAAGACATCGAATGAAGCAGATGGAAGCTGACCTTAGGCAGAAATAAACATTCAGCAGTAGTAGAAAAGTTTCCTATTCTTGAGTGGATTGAAACGACAACCTTGTACCTTGCGTACGTTGACGACTGTCCAATATCAGAAATTGTAATGGAGAATCGAGATGTACTGGGTTTAGAGGTGGTAGGTGCAATTGATCTGGAGTTCACAGTAGTAGAGTTGTCTTCAGTGCAGAGCTGGGTATGGTGATGACCGGGGCATTTCCGACAGGTGCTTGATGACAAACATTCTTGAAACTCCCTTCCGAAGACAGTTGCGGCACAGTTGATGCCGGCGTACTTCCTTTTCTTTCCCTTCTACGTTGAGTTTCGAAAACATTTGGCAAAGGTATTATGGGTGATGTTCTAAACACACGACGCATTTCCGACTAGAAGGAACTTGGTTGGCGCCATGGCAGGTAACTGAACGCTGGGAAGGTTTTTTGTTTTGCTGGTTGAATGCTGAAGTTTCCAAAGTTTTACCGTGGATAGTTTGTATCACGCTGACTCTACGCTGAACAAATTACGTCAAATCGTTGAACGACACATCTGCTTTAAGAGACGAAAACTCCTCCCAATCCCTCCAAGTTGTAGAATCTAAGCAGACACTGAGCATGCGGATGAGAATTATATCCCAGAATTCAGTGCACTCACCGAGTTGTTTTAGAACTTTAACGTTGGAGTCAAATTTCTCGACTAGACAGTGAAGATCGGCTGCAGATACACGTTTGAGTGTGTCAAATTCAAAAAGAGCGTCGAGGTACGTTTTCGTCAATCGGGTGGTATTCTGGAGCTCGAGGGTTTGGATCAATTTCAACGCTTGACCAGACAGAGATGATCGGAGATAATAGAATTTCTGGATCGACGACAACTCCTGCGAAGCGTGAACTAGCGAGACGAACAGGTCATGAAAATTAAGCCAATTTTCGATGGTTCCGATAAAGGTCGGCAGTTATACGTCGGGTGATCGCACATGCAATGACGGAGGGTTGGTTGATGGAAGAAATCCCTTCACATTATAGTAGACCGTTTCAAATTTTGCCCGCTATTTAAGATGTTCGTCGACGGTGTCCTCATCGGATGTTTCGAGCTCCGATTGGACCTTTTGGAACTCTATCCAGAGGGTGTTCAAATTTTCCAAGCGCACTGAGATTTCACACGCATCCTTTTCAGCATCGTAGTTCTCCGCGAAGGTCTGGATGAGGGCGAAAGATGTTAAAATGCTCCGTTGTCTTAGCTTCAGTGTCTTGACACGGTGTTCCGGAGGCATGGTGGCAAAGCAATGTAGTCCTTTAACGAGAATAGAATAGGATTCCTTTTAATAATTTTGAATCAACAATCCTAGCGATGGCGGAGTTTGGCGCCACTAAACGAAGCGATATGGCGGTTTCGCGTACGTTGAACGTTTCTCGTGATGGCGACTCGTCTCACAAGGTGCATAGTTCCAGACCAGAAGGAGAATCGACGTCCGAATCCGGTTCGAAGGACCAGATGTTACGATAGCACACCAATGAGCTCAGTAGAAAAGTAATTCTGTGCTGAATCTCTCTTCTGTTGCACAACGGGGACGAGACGACCAGTTAAATTGTCTGTTGGTTTCTTTAGGTTTCACAACATCAATCACTCGTGGAACTGGCTGAATAATAACTTTAAGTCCAATTTATTCTTTTGCACTAACTTTCAATTTCGACTAACTTAAATTTAATTCATAATTTTTCAAAATTAGATTTCGAATTTTCACTAAGATGATTGCAGCTGATGATGAATGCGGGCGATGATGACAGTAGACGACGATGACGGCAGGCGTCGTGTTGACAAACAAGAGAGCGAGAACGGTCGTCCGTCAGTTTTATAGATGGTTTCTCCATCTTATATTGTTGCCGGAAGACTCACATCGCAATTTACAGACGAGCGCCATGATGAATAAAAATGTTGTAGTTGGTGCTAATGGTGCTGACGAACGACAAAAATCCACACGTAGATGTCGTGACTGTACATTTCTTTGTATGCGAACAACACATAAAATCAATAGACGATGTTTGGGAGTTACAAACATCCTCAATGTGTAAAAACGGGTGATTTCAAGCTTTTTACATATGAATTCCAGCTCAGGTCAAATAAAAAATCGGTAGGACTGTACCAACGTGATACTTTCTTACCCAAGAAAACGTTTTTTTATTGAACCTGGGACATGTTCCGGTAATCACTTGAAACTGTCGTTGATGTGCTTGGAATACTACATCAAAAAAGACGATTCAGGCAAACTTCTGTAAACCTTGTTTTAATTTATGACTCCGAATGATAACTTCCAAACAAAATCTTCAAAAGGTTGAAATTCGGAAACCGAACCACATTTTCATCACTTATTCTCGACAAGTTTCTAGAAAATTTTCGATGTTGATTCGCAATGGAATTCCGTCATGGAAATTAGTTCTTCCACAGTTATTATTTAAGAGCTTTTTAAGCCAACACCACTGCGTGAATTTGAATATTTTGTGGCAAACACAATGAAGTCGAACAAATTATCAACCCGCACCTGGAGTCGAACGCCACCTTCTTAAACCGTGCTCTTACCAACTGAGATATCTGAAGCCACAAATCACTTATAAACTTTGCTAAAAAATAGCGTAACTAAAGGAAAAAAATACAGTGAAATGAAAAACCGTATGCAGTGTCTACCTCGATCTGCCTTCAATTCAAAAATTCTATGTGGTGATAAAAATCGGTCATTTATGTGCTCTAGCGAGATGCACACAAAAACTTAAATATT
The DNA here is from genome assembly GCA_024533555.2 of Aedes koreicus. Taxonomy (NCBI): domain Eukaryota; kingdom Metazoa; phylum Arthropoda; class Insecta; order Diptera; family Culicidae; genus Aedes; species Aedes koreicus. The sequence goes on from JAHHFK020001079.1 coordinate 128,793, forward strand.
AGAACCGATGTAAACAATCAGTAAAAATGTCAAAATCAACCCAAGTTCTCGACATGACAAGAAACGATATTTGTTTGTCTAGCAAATAGATCGAAAAGACATACAAAATCTTCTTCTTCTCATCTGCTTGCAAGCCTAAATTCCAATCGACTGAAATAGCTTGGCCCAGATAAATGATAAACCGATGATAAATATCAAACAACTTTTCTGGCAGCCTTTTTCACTTCAAAACGGTATCCGTATGCTTTCACACTTTCGGTGAAGTTGTGTCCGCTTGCTATTTACCCAAGCAAATGTTCGTTCACTTACAGACTCGAGAACGCAACATTTTCAAATGGCACGCAGAGATTTAATTAAATCAATAGCTGAACTCTAAGCTTAAATGCACTAGAAAACGGAGACCCTACACAGATCGAAATGAAAAAAAAATAAAAAAAATGTTATAAATCAATGAAAATCAACTCGTCAGATTTTAAGCACGGCTTACTAAGATCTATCTGAAAAAAACCTTCGAATTATTTAAAATACAAAGTAAAACCAAGCTGGAAAAGAAGTTATCTACACTACAATGCAAAAACTAATGAAACGTGTTAATATAAAAGTACGTGTTCTTTCTCATGGTGAAAAATGAAGTTCAACTAACGGTTAACAAGTTTCCTTATATTATTACAGATCATCCCCCTGAAAAAGTTACCTGATTCAGTTCACGCAATATTGTTCGAGTCATTTTTCAAGCCATATGGTACAATAATATCGTGGACTGCCTTTACCAGCCCAGCATCGAATGCAAATTGTGTTGCCATGCTTCACTGACCGATCAAAACCAAATTAAGTATATTTTATATGCTTATGTAGCTGAAACCCAGCATGGTCGTTTGAAATCTGGATGTGTCAATGAAGAAGGTTCCAACAAAGCATGAAGTGTGCTGGTCTAGTAATGTTGCCAGCATATGAGCATGGATGTATCATGAGTTAGTTGAGTTCGTCTGCATTTAAGAATTGGTCCATACCAGTCTGAACACTACAATGGAATAATACTTTAGCATTAGATTCTGCTCTGGCTAAATAGTGGTTCGAGCATATAGTCCGGATGGAAGTAAAATTAATCTATCACTGGAAAACCACAACAGTGGCACACAACCGCTCTAAATTTCCCTATGTTGAAAATGTCCCCCACGCCAGGAGAGGATAAGCAGGGTACTGTTGTTTCCCAAGTGGCAGCGTGATAAGATTGGCACAATAAGCAGACCGGTGGGAAAGGAAGAAAGGATAGTAGGAATCCAGTAACCGAAAGCATGAATTATTCAACAACCGAGAATTGGAAATACATTGCATTCAACTCAGTGCCATAAGTGAAAACCAACAGTGGCAAATTCATAGTGCACGGAGCGAAAAGTGGATACGCTAGGATGGTTCACAGTTACCATCGAGCTGTCGTTTTTTATCCTTTTTGAATAACCTGATTATTCATATCAGTAAAATATCCACGCTTTCTAGTTTATTTATGATCATCTAATTTATTTACCCATTGAGGCGTTTATGACTGTGCTTATGAAAAATCATACAAACCATCCTATAAATTAAGAGTAAAACGAAACATCAGCATTTAAGCAGAGGATTGATGAAGTTGAAAATGATCCTATGAATTTGACAACCGGTGTTCTGGTTACCTTTCTTTCTAGTTACAGATTGAACTTGGTGTAGGTTTTGATTAAGTGGGAATATATACATCTCAATACATCCGAGTACAAAAGATCTCAAGGTCTGGTTACAAATAAAATCCTTTTAAATGAGTTCATAAGTCAATAAGACATTGTTACCAAACACGTGAGTTATCTTTTATGAGAATTAGTCGTAAATAAAAATTAAAAAAACATCTCCAGAAAAAAATATTTTGAAAAGGAAATTTATCAGATACTTTCTTGGAAACTTTAAATTCCTAACAAATTAAACAGGCTTCTGAGGCTCCTAGCTTGATGGAGGACTAATATATAAGTCATAGATTTTGATTCTTAGCTGCATTTGAAAAACAAAAGTTTTAATTGAACATGGGGCATCGGTTATCAATTGATGATGTCGTTGATGTGCTTGGAATATAAAATAAAAAGAAGAAGATTAGGACATACTTATTAAAAAAAGAACGTGTGTCAATTTATACCTGCAAATGCAAATATTTCCAGGTAACATCATCAAAAAAAAAAGGAGGAAACCGGACCACATTTCCATCACTAATTCTCGACAAGTTTCTAGTGTCACTTTAAAAGCAAACCATTACCACTTAACCAAACATTCCCGAGCCATGATGAAAGAAGGAAGGAATATCCCCGAACAGTTGCATTCATCATTCAATGGATCGTCCATCTTTGTTGGAGCTATCCCCTCCGCACTAGCAACTACCCAAACAGGTAAAAGTTATTCAAACTCTTCCACGTTCGTTGCTTCCAACCCAAATTTATTTCAGTTTACTCAAATTCGCAAAAATGAATTTTGATCAAAATAGAACATACAGTACTGGCAGAAATAAAGTGCTCACCAGCTAAAAAATGATTGCCATTATTATACCAATTTTGTATTGATGCAAAAATATAAAGTATATTCGACCAAAATGCAGCTTTTGTATAGCATTATCATTCTGTTTATTCAAAATCATGATTAAGTTTGTATAGCTTAGTTTCTGATGCATGTGAATGTTTTTCCGCCTGGCAGAAAAAAAGTGCTCAAAACCGCCATATAATTTTCTTGAGTGCATCTTGCATGGCATTGCCTACCAAACTGTCACAGCACATTCAGCCTATCAGAAGGTGTCGAGCACTGTTTGTTTTGGTTCTGTTCGCGCCGGTTCGGATTTCGTTTGAATGTTGAAAATGGATTCGAAACAAATTAACCTATCCGTACGAAAATTAATTGTGAGGGACTGTCAACAGCAAATATCTATGCGTAAAATTGCCGTCAGATATGGAGTGAGTTATTCTGGTGTTCGCAAAGTTTGGAAAAAGTTTCAGGAAACCGGATCAGTAGCTGATAGACATGGACGCGGGCGGAAGCGACTCACGACTCCGCGTGAAGACACCAGAATTATTCGTGAAACCAGGAAAAATCCAACAGTTACGAGCCGAGTGATAAAGTAAAATCTGCAGCTGAGTATTTCAGAACGCACTGTGCGCTCCAGGCTTCAGGATGCAGGTTTAAGGAGCAAATTGGCAGTACGTCGCCCATTGATTCAAAAGAGAAATAGAGTTAAACGGCTAGAGTTCGCTAAAAAAATACGCCGAGAAACCAGTTGCGTTCTGGAAACAAGTTTTATGGTCTGATGAGAGCAAGTTTGATCTATTTGGAATGAAAGGGCGTTTTAAAGTGTGGGTTAAACCTGGCGAACGACTTTTGGACCGGAATGTGCAAAAAACCGTAAAACATGGAGGAGGAAGCATAATGGTGTGGGGGTGTTTTGCTTGGTCTGGAACTGGTAATTTGACTCAAACCGATGGTATAATGGCGGCTTATAGGTACATAGACATTATTAATGAAAACTTGGAGGAGTCTTTGTTGAAAAATGGACTGGAATACAAGTTTATCTCTCAACAAGATAATGATACGAAGCACACGGCCCGTAAAACCATGACGTTTTTCCGTGGATGTCGCATAAAACTTCTTGAATGGCCACCGCAATCACCAGACTTGAACCCAATTGAAAATCTATGGTCAATTCTCGATCAGCAAGTTGTCAAAGGAGAGGTAACAAACAAAAAAAAGCTCTTCGAAGCCTGGCAAAGAATCGATGAGAACCATCTGAAAAACCTAGTTGAAAGCACGCCTCGACGTCTTCAAGCAGTCATCAAAGCTGAAGGAAGTCACACGAAATATTAAATTCAATGTTCTTGGTTTTGAAGTAAACATATCACGCATGAGCACTTTATTTTTGCCACTGAATTAAAAAGTTGTTTTGTTCATTGTTTTGTTAATAAAGTTACAGGAATAATTTTTCGTTTGTTGTTTCTCATTTCGAAAGAAGAATTGAAGTCATTCATTTTGACCCAATATGTTACCACTGAATCGCTGCAAATCAAAAAGTTGTATTGAGAAAATAAACATAAACCAACGTGAGCACTTTATTTCTGCCAGTACTGTATAAGATTTGAGATTCTGAGTGATCAAAAACACAAAGTAGCATCACTATGGTAATTTTATCTTGTCACTTCAAGTTTTTCTGGTACAAACTTCCGGCAAAAATGAGGATTACGCAAGTTACATTGAATATACATTGAAGATCAGTATATGCTTCATTTTTTCAAAAGGGGTTTTAAAAAGGGGTTAGTAATTTCCATTCAACTCCGCTACCCTTTCCTTAAGAGCAATGACCGACACAGGTGACTATGATCTCAAAATACTCACACAAGAGTCATAAACATATCAACATATCAATTCACAGCCGGGTTGTCTTTCGGCATTTGCATAGAAAAAAGTTATAGTGAGTCTCAGAATTTCGCCAAAATTGATATAAGGTCTGTATCCACTTAATCCGGACACCTTCAAATCATTGTAACTTTTGAAATATTGCACGTAGGAATGTAAAATTTCACTGTGGTATAGCTGAGAGTCTATGATGAAAAAGACTATGATTGATGTTTACATTTCATGTTTAGTATTCAAGATGGCGACGAAAGAAAAACAAGTGCGCGAGCAAATTTTGTACGGGCGTACGGCAAATCCTGACTTGTCAATACGGGATCTTGCAAAAACTTTGGATTTGCCTAAATCCACTGTTCACGATGTGCTCAAATCATTTTCGGAACGTTTGACGGTGGAGAGGAAACCAAGATGTGACAAAAACATTGGACGCGCTGATCCTGTCATAGACCGAAAGGTGAAAAGGATATTAACGAAAAACCCAAATCTCTCCATTCGAACGGTTGCTTGTAAAATAGGGATGTCGCCTGATTTTGTCCAAAAATCAAAACAAAGTTTGGGACTTAAGTCGTATAAAGTAAAAACAGTTCCAAATCGCAACGACAAACAGAACTTGGCAGCAAAATCACGGGCTCGACGATTGTACTGCGAATATTTGACGAAGTTTTCATGCGTTGTTATGGACGATGAAACTTATGTCCTGGAGGATTTCAAGCAGCTTTCAGGGCTGGCTTTTTATTCTGCTATGGCCAGAAATGCTACAGTTGAGCATTTCAGAACGAAGAAGGCATCGGAATTTCCCAAAAAATACCTTTTGTGGCTAGCAATTTGCACGTGGGGCAAAAAGAGTAAATCTTTCGTCACTACAGGCACAATCAACTAGGAAATCTATCAGAAAGAGTGTCTGCAGAAGCGATTGCTACCCTTCATCAAAAGTCACAAAGAAAAACCTTTGTTCTGGCCCGATTTGGCATCATGCCACTTTGCTGAGACTGTGATGGAGTGGTACCAAGCAAATCAAGTGAACATTGTACCAAAAACCTCAAACCCGCCAAATTTCCCAGAGCTACGACCATTCGAGAGCTATTGGGCTCTGATGAAGCGGAAGCTTTCTGGAAAGAAGCAAGGAATCAAAGACATCAAACACTTCCAGCAAATTTGGACAAACACGGCTTCTGGGATTTGTGAAGAGTCTGTACAAACCCTAATGGACGGAGTTAAGCGCAAAGTTTGAAAATTTTATGCAAATACCGAATAACTATGTTTTGTCTTCACGAATTGTTAAAACACATCCCATGAATCTGAACTGAACAACTACGACGGAAATATAATGCGAAATTTATGTTTTATTCATGTTTTGAGGTGTCCGGATTATTGCGGATACAGACCTTAGTTCTTCCAAATCACAATACATTGGACTCGTATTATTTTATTCAGCCATTTATGGGCCAATTTCTGTGTTGGGGTGGTTTGAAAAATCTAAGTTATCAAAAATAACTTTTGTCTAAAATTCATAACATCTGAATCGTCAGACCGATTTTTACGGTTGACCCCTCGAATGATTTTTTTTTTAAATTTAAATGTTTAAAGGTCTAATTTTACCAAAAACCTTGTCATAATGTAAAAATAAAAGTTCTGTGCCCTTTTCTAAGCGCCGGAATACTATGAGTTAAAAATCAAGTATCTATTCTTATGCAGAAGGAGATGTTTCGCTCATCGCCATGAGACACGAAGAGTAGACAGTCATGTTTGCTAGAATGAAAGATATGAAGAGAAAGTGTTGAAAGTTCCGTCAGTGTACGGTAGGTTGGAAATGGAATAGAAGTATTGTAAATTGAGCGAAAGGGCGTGGGTAAAGTAGTACTCGAACCAAGGACGTTATCATTGCCAAACATCCCACTGCGGGGTAGCTTGAGGCACAGATACATCTGTCACCTCAACTGGCAATAATAATAATACCCATGCCCTTTCGCTCAATTTTCAATACTTCTATTCCATTTCCAACCTACCGTACACTGACGGAACTTTCAAAACCTACTCTTCATATCTTTCATTCTAGCAAACATGACTTCTACTCTTGGGGCCTCATGGCGATCAGCGAAACATCTCCTTCTACATCATAATCGTTACTCCACGCTCGGAGAATACAAAAATAACAATTAGAGTATCTATTCTTAGTTAATATGTTTTCTTAATTTTCGCTGATCTTGCTCCACACACTACCATTTTGATGATTTTCAAAGCAATGTTCACTGTGCAGAAATTGAGTTTTTCCAGCTCATTTAAAGTGAGCATACACACTTAGTTTTTTCGCCGAGAATACAACAGCCGATCGTTTTGGCATTTCAATTTACTGAGATTCAGTGAACAAATGATCAAGATTCGGCTGACAAATTAAAATTTTACCGATACTCAGCTAACAAACAAACCTTAAACCAGGATATCAGTGAAAGTAACTGCCGAGTTGATCGGCTGTTGGACATTTTTCCGAAGTAAATTGAGTACTCAATACTTCCTGACAAATTATGACAGCTACAGTATGTCCTATAAAAAAATGTGAAAATCCCTATCTCAGTTTCAAATAAGGTTTTTTCATAGAAAATGATAAAAAATATCATAATTTTAATTAGGGAATCGTTTATTAAGCATTTCATGATTACATAACTCAATATGTCCACCATTTTTCTCGATCACCTTCTCCAAAGGGGGACGGAATCGAGAGCATACCTTCTCAATGTAGGAGTCAGTCATCGAGTTCCATGCCTTGGTAATGGAAGCTTTCAGGGCTCCAAAACTGGGATGAGAACGTTCACAGGCCTTAGTCTGAACATATTGAGTAATCCAAAGAATTCAATTCCGGGCTGCTGGGAGGTCAAATGTCCTTTGGCCAAAATTCCATATTTTCCTTCAGCCACGCTTGAGTCCTTTTTGAGGTATGACACAGTGCTCCTGTTGGAAAATAACGTGTTGGTGTGCTTCAAAGTTGGCTTTCATCCATGGCAGAACGTGGTCCATCAAAATGTTTATGTAAACCTCGGTATTAACTTTTAATCCAGCTTCGATAAATACTGGAGGCATTTTCAAGCCATTTGACGCAACTGCCCCGAAAACCATGACTCAATTTCAACTACTTCTATTCAATTTCACAACCTGCCGTGCTCTTACGGACCTATCAATACTTTCTCTTCACATCTTTGGTTCCAGCAGAAATTGCTGTCCACTCCTAGAGTTGCATATTGATAAGAATGATATTTTCAATTTTCAAACATTATAATTAATTACGTGATTCGTGCAACAACAAATAACATGATTAGTTTAAATGTATAGTAAAAATAATGTTTAAAGCTCCCCCAAAAGAAGTGTTGATAACTTTCGCATTTTTTTTTTGTGGGCATACTGTAGATTCTGGCTCCTTTTGACTTTAACATAATTCGAGTTTGCTTCACCCTTCAAATATTTTCGTTAATTTAAATTTAAAAGATGGATTGGATTATGGATATTCTACAGTTTCTTCACAGTAGACACATTTTGTGAATTTGAATAAACTTGAGTTCCACATTCGGGTCAGATTCAATTGGCGTGTAGTTCTCTTGGGATAAATACTGGCGAACAAACGATTTCTCATGTTTTTCACCGTGATTTGGGAATCGAGTTCCTGCGGATGCTAGATAGCTAGGTAGGTACGTTGACTCGTTTTATACGTTTGCAGTGCAATTATACCTCGCAAATGTGTCACTCGAAACGATATCACGGTGTGTTTACTTCTTATTATGGTGGTCACGTCAGCATGGATGTTTATTTTGCTGTCTCCGCTTGCTGTATGCATGTGTGGCAGGATGAACGTTGCACAACCCAATCAATCCAAGCAGAGCTATCGAGGAAGCATTAAGATTCATCTAAATAATTTCTTGCTGTAAACTGGACTGTCGACGTTTTGAAAAGTATTCTCCTGTTTTGTCAGATTTAACGCTCTTAACGCACTTGCTAGGGGAGAGACAGCTATACTCTGAGTTGCTTTGATGGTCCGAGAAACTCACGTGCAACTCAATGTACCGGAAAATCTAGAGGAATATATTTTGTTAGTTGTGCCATACTTCACGCTTACGATTTTACCGTTTATTTAGCGTTTTCAATGCGTGTTTGATTTTATTTGCTGACTAAAGGGCGATACGGTCAACATTTGGTCAATATCAACTTGACGTATTTCTTTCAATTTTGCATTTAAAAAACCTGAACACCCCTCATTTTGAAGGTGTGTGTGTGTAGAATGTTGCTCCTATTTTGATTTTGGAATTCACTCTTCAGTTGTCAAAATGCCGTCCAAGCAAGAAGAGCAGCGTATCAAAATTTTGCTCGCGCATCGCGAAAATCCGAGCTACTCGCACGCAAAGTTGGCAAAATCGCTAAAAGTTGCCAAATCAACCGTTACAAATGTAATTAAAGTGTTTGGGGAACGTTTGTCGACAGCCAGGAAGTCTGGATCGGGGGGAAATCGAAAACCGGAAGCCGCTGAGACGACAAAGAGAGTTTCCGGTAGTTACAAGCGAAACCCTAACCTATCTCTCCGAGATGCCGCAAATAAGCTGGGTGTATCGTCTACAACCGTGCATCGAGCCAAAAAACGAGCCGGACTATCGACTTACAAGAAGGTAGTGACTCCAAATCGCGATGATAAACAAAATACGACGGCCAAAGCGCGATCCCGGAGGCTGTACACGACGATGCTGACGAAGTTTGACTGCGTGGTAATGGACGACGAAACCTACGTCAAAGCCGACTACAAGCAGCTTCCGGGACAGGAGTTTTATACGGCAAAAGGAAGGGGAAAGGTAGCAGATATTTTCAAGCACACGAAACTGTCAAAGTTCGCAAAGAAATATCTGGTTTGGCAAGCCATCTGTACCTGTGGCTTGAAAATCAGCATTTTCATAGCTTCCGGGACTGTCAACCAAGAAATTTACGTGAAAGAGTGTTTGAATAAACGTCTGCTGCCTTTCATGAAGAAACACGGTTGTTCCGTACTGTTTTGGCCGGATTTGGCATCTTGCCATTACGGTAAAAAGGCCATGGAGTGGTACGCCGCCAACAACGTGCAGGTGGTTCCCAAGGACAAGAACCCTCCCAACACGCCAGAGCTCCGCCCAATTGAGAAATACTGGGCTATTGTCAAGCGGAACCTAAAGAAGACCAAATAAATGCTAAGGACGAGCAGCAGTTCAAGGCAAACTGGCTTTCTGCGGCGAAGAAGGTGGACAAGGTGGCTGTACAAAATCTGATGGCAGGGGTCAAGCGTAAGGCCCGGCAATTCGGATTTGGAAAAGCGGAAGCCTAACTGAATATTTTTCCTGAATTTTATACTAATTGAACTTGAAAAAGAAATTTAATTTGATTTTTTAAATAAACGATTTCACCGATTTACACGCGTTTTCCCTTGACCAAATTTTGACCGTATCACCCTTTATAAATCAGCGGTCCGTTGTATGTGTTTGTACGAAGTGAAATAATTGATCGTTTGGTGACGATCTGTGGATAATTTCGGTCTCTAATTGTATGTGCCGTGCCATTTGCTTTTTCATCGCTTCACGATTGCTGAGAGTAGAGACGTATTATCTTCAAGCAAATAATCGACACCATTGTTATCGTTTGAGTAAATTTTCGTCCCCGTTGTGCAATTGTCGTTGTATTACATCGTTGTATACTTAAAGGCGATTACCCAAAACCACGTGTGTAACAATGGGTGAAGAGAAAAATTGCGCCAAGTGCTATGAAGCGATCACTGAAATAGAATTTGTCACATGCCGAGGATACTGCGGTGGCATGTTCCACATGACATGTTCGAATGTGTCACGGGCACTTCTAGGCTATTTCACGCCGCATCGCAAAAGCTTGTTTTGGATGTGTGATAAATGTGCTGAGTTAGTTGAGAATTCACATCTTCGTTCCATTACTAAGGCGGCCGATGAGAAGTCCCCGTTGGTGTCTCTCTCTGAGGCAATCAGCAGCTTATATACGGAAATAAAGCTGTTGTCGCATAAGCCCGCACCGTATATGCAATCACGGCAAACGTACTTTTGCATATAAAAAGTAATAAACGATCCATAAAAAATTGAAAATCGTGCCACGAAAAACGTATTTTTTACCCATAAGACTGGTGAATATCCATAAAAAAATTGAAATGATCCATAAAATACAGCAATGTGATCCATACTTTATAACAAATTCAGCAATAAAATATCAAAAATGTACCGTTTTATATCCAGGGCATGGTCGTTAAAAGTGTACTGGATAATCCCATAAACATATTGCAAATTATCCATAAAAGGTTCAATAACTTTCCTTAAACTTGTAAAATTGATCCATAGAATGTAACCTTTGTGCAATAAAATATATTCGCATGTTCCATAAATTATTTGAAATTTTCCATAAATAAATTGCCAATGATCCATAGTATGATGAATAACGAACCATAAGCTTATAATAATGATACATAGTAAATCAGTTTTGTTCGCTAAACCATATGGTATGATCCATAAATTATGTCTGCATTTTTCCAGGTTGAGGCACATTTTTTTAAATTTTGATCCTTAAAGATTGCAAAATTGATCTCCAATTGCGTTACTATTCGAATTTAGTTACATGTCCGTTCTTTCAGGTATCCGGATATAGTATTACTGCAAAAGAAGGATTGCGGAGTTTTTGCGTAGCCGTGTTCAGGATTTAAGAACTAAACGGTCGATGTTTCCGACATCCGAAGTGTTAACATAGCGTAGATTAGATCAGGCAAACGGCTGATTCAAGCATTTGTCCGGTATAATGCAAACAGAGGATGTTTTTTTTTTGACGTAGACTACGTCTTACGGGAAGGGTAGGGTGTCAATTGAAAATCTAAAAATAAGCGACCGTCACGAAATATCGTTACAAATTAAACGCTAATAACTTAATAAATGCTCAATAGATTTTCAAGATGTTTACATCAATCGATTGGAAATTTTCCCGCGTATCAATTCAACTATCAAACATTATCCGTTTACAATTTCAAGCTATTGAAAATAACCAAAATATGAGGTGATGTCTTATAATGCCGATTTTTCAAAGTAAATTTACTCAATGCACTCAATTTTACTGTCACAGATTTCAAATTTAAGCAACAGAGGTCTCATATGCAGCAGTAAACGATGTAAAACGGGTACACCGTCGCAAATTTTCTCATTCGTGCTGCAGTACTGAAGCTGTGCGGAGCATCGAGCCAGTATGGATTGTCAGCTGGCGCCGGGCGATAGCATGTACCCTGGAGGCTGCACTAGCTTCATTCAGCGGAGCGGCAAGACGCCAATTTGGATTTGGCAGCTGGCTGTGGCAAGCACCATAGAAAATGCACTGGCGACCTACCAATTGGTCAGGTAGCTGATTGCGCTGCAGTCTGTTGTTACCAAGCCGTTGGCTAGGCAACCGTTGCTAGGCAGCCATACATTATGCTGTGGTGTGCTAGGCAGTCGGTTGCTTGGGCAAATAATGTGTTTGTAGCCAGCCGGTGGGTGCTACTACTAGGGGCGAAATAAGGTACTTGTGTGTGTGATTTTGGAAGATAATGTCTTTGTAGCCAGCCGGTGGGTGCAACCACGAGGAGCGAAATAAGGTGCTTATGTGTGTGATATTTGGTAGACATCTTTTGGTAAGGCGCAGAGAGGGATTTAATTCAAAAGCGGACCATTTCAAATCCGTCCTTTTCAGGACGATCAATTTAATTTTGAGAGAGTTTGTTTGATTTGAATGCTTGGTTCTTACGGATTGGCTGACAGCGGTGGCTAAAACAATATTAGTTTTCTCTTTGTTGCATACCTTCAGCATTTTGTACAATTTACAAATGGCTACCGTCTCGAAAAATTTAAACACCGGACGCTAAGAATTCGATTGTTTCTTGATTGATTTATTTTTAAGGCTGCTCTAATCAAGAAATTTATACGATTGCCATTCTATTTACTCAGGTATATAAAGTTTTACAAATAAAAGATTAATATATTTCGCATACATATTCATCAATCGGTGTATGAAAATTTTAAAGAATGTTGCGTTCTGGCATGTTTCAAGAAATTCCCTATCACGGATAATGATTTGATTCTCGAACATGCACATTTCAATGAGTACTGTTATGAATAGTTATTCTGTTGTGTTAACGATTCGCGTTGGATCAAGTGGTCAACCAACTTGACAAAGTGCAAATACTTTTCAAATGCTTTCTAAAGAATTTACAATAGATTTTTGCTAACATACTTACTATCTAATGCTGGTCTAACGATCTTTGAGGACAGACATCAACGCTATTTTGATCAAACTAGTCCTTACGGCAAGGGTATAGGTCAAATAGCTTTATCATTTATCGATAGATTTTCGAGATTACGCGATATGGATAAGGGTCTCCAGCTGGTCGATCATATCAACACAATCACTACAGGCAGCACAATTGTTGCCCTTTGATCATACTAACATTCAAACCAAACGTCCCTTTCCACGTCTGCCAAATAATTTCTAAGAAGCGAATCATAGCATGTTCTTACATACTTTCTCACTTATTTATGCTAACCCAACGTCCCATTAGAACAGTACACTACGAAACTAACCAAACGGGTTAACGTAGTCTGCGTCAACCGGTCGTGTATTAAACACAACCCCACTGATTTTTTTAGTTTGGTTCGACGAGCGACAGCGAGTTGGACAGCAAGCGTCTTCCCGGCATAATTTAAATCAAATTTTCTGAAACAACCGTTTAATCAAGTCATAATTTTGACCTGAAGTTCTTTATGTGCAGGAGTGCTCTTTACCAAATTTCTTGACAAACATGAGTCGCAGTTGCGGGGAGATCAAATAATGTTAAGTTCACTAAGTTGGTTTGTTATGAATCATTTTTTGAAGACTATGATTTGTTATACAAACTATCAGGGGTCCCATTTACAATAATTAATAGATGATACGCACGTATGTTACATTCTGTGGATCAATTTTGCAAGTTTAAGGAAAAATATCGAGCCTATTAAGTATCATTTGCAATGTGTTAATGGGAAATCCGAAAACATTTATATATTCTTCCCTTGATATAAACCGGTTAATTTTTGATATTTTATTGCTAAATTTTGTTAAAAGTATGGATCAAATTGATGAATTTTACGGATCATTTCTATTTTATATTTTTGTGGGTTTTCACCCGAGACTTATGGGTCAAGAATGCGTTTTTTATAGAACGATTTTCAATTTTTCATGGATCATTTCTTCAGTTTTAAAGGTGCAAAAAAAGGGCTGCCATAGTTCCTTAAGTTGCACGAGTGCTCTTTACCAAATTTATTGGGAAACAAATGTCACAGTTGCGGTCGTAAAAGAACGTGAGATCGCAAAAGTAAGTCAACGTTCGGAAAATTAAAAATCTTCTCCAAAGTGATCCTTCTTTTACAGCAATATTCAAGCCTCATATATAAAGGAACGGACATTTTAATAAATTTGAGCAATTAGTAGTACCACAGTCAGGGATCGATTTTCCCGTAGTTAAATTTAAAAAAAATGTAAACTCAAAATTGGAATAATTCTGGCATAACTAATGGATCATTTATATTATTATAAATGCACAAAATTGATTTGCTATGGACCATATTTAGAAGTTTATGGTTCATTTTCAAACCTATTATGGATCAATGGCCATTTATATATGGAATATTTTCAATAATTTATTGATCATGTGCATATATTTTAGTTCACAAACGTTAAATTCTAAGGATCAATTTTACAAGTTTAAGAAAAGTTATTGAACCTTTTATGGATAATTTGCAATATGTTTATGGGTAATCGGTACAATTTTATGGATCATAGCCTAGATATATAACGGTACATTTTTGACATTTTATTGCTAAAACTTACATAAAGTATGGATCACATTGCTGTGTTTTATGGATCATTTTAATTTTGTTATGGATTTTCATCAGAGCTTTATGGGTCAGAAATACGCTTTTTATGGAACGAATTTTAATTTTTCATGGATCATTCCTTCAGTTTAAAGGTGCAAACTTAGGGCTGCCCATCGAAATATCCAACAGTACATTCCATTACGGCAGCTTCATTTACCAATACAAGATCAAGCAGTCTCGAATTACTATTTAACGTTGAATTTATTTGTGTTAAATCATGAAGGCTTAATCCATCCATCAATTCACAGCAGACAGGTGGCATATGAGAAAGAAGAACGTCAATTGTGGGATGACCAATCATGGGAACATGCCAAACCAACCCAGACTGGTTGTAATCGCCAACTAGTAAGCCGTAGTCGTTGTGATCTAAACGGGATAACACAGCGCCAATCGAACTGATATGGTTCTCAATGCTGCTCAAATCAGATTGCCTATCGGGAGGTAAGTACATGGCGCCGATACTTAACTTCCTATGTGGAGTTGTTATCTGGACCCATAACTCTTCGAGCGAAGAGTCAATAAGAGTAGGATCCAGGCAACTATGAAGCCTATTGGAAACTGCTATCAAGACGCTACCACCACGAGGTTTGGTGCTAAAGAATGTGCACACCAAAAAGTAGTCAACGGGAAATTAGTGGTATTAAATGGAAAATATGAGAAAATCAAAAGTAAATCATTTATTTAAGACTTCATAAAAATACAAATATAAAACATATACAGTTAAGTCAATTTGACCTGTTATATCCAAATGCCCGCACCTTTCGTTTGACACCTTCCATTAGTTTTTGCACAGTGTCATCCGTCACCAATTTTGCAGCTTTCTGCCAGTTACGCCTGAAGCTTTTCTCATCAATTGCTACGCTATTCGTTTTTCGAAGATTCCTCTTGACCAGAGCCCAATACTTTTCGATTGGACGGAGTTCTGGCGAATTTGGCGGATTGCAATAATTTGGGACAATATTTACACCATTAGCAATGTACCAATCCTTAGCCAGTTTTCCATAGTGGCAAGATGCCAGGTCAGGCCAGAACCGTTGTGTTCCCGAATGAACGGCAACAGTCGTTTATTCAGACACTCTTTTACGTAAATTTGTCCATTTAGAGTGCCAGTCGTGATGAAGATGTCGCTTCTGAGACCGCATCCAAATATTGCCTGCCATACGAGGTATTTTTTTGGGAACTTCGACAATTTTTTTAGCTTAAAACGATCAGCAACATTTCCTCTTTGCAACGAGGTATAAAACTGTAGTCCCGGTATCTGCTTAAAGTCAGCTTTGCAATATGTTTCGTCGTCCAATATTATGCAGTCGTATTCCTTCAGCATAGTGTCATATACTTTTCTCGATCGAGATTTTGCGCTCTTGTTCTGGCTGTCGTTACGATTTGGAGCAACACCTACTTTGAATGATTTCAAGCCTGCACTTTTCTTCACTTTCTGGACGAACGATGGAGACATTTTCACTTTTTTCGCCACATCACGAACGGAGATATTCGGGTTCTACTTAAATTCTTTAATCACTTTCTTCCTCTCCGCGACGAAACGAGAATCATGGTTACCTCCGGAACCGACCTTTTTCTTTAAAGTTAAGCGCTGCTGAAAGTTTTTTAGCACTTTAGTTACCGTCGATTTTGCGATTTTTAATGACTTGGCAATATCGCCGTGCGACATATCTGGATTTTCCACTCTTTTGTGCAAAATTGCTTCGCGCACGCGTTCTTGATTCGACGCCATTTTACTGAATAAAGGTTACTGTAGCCAAACGACGACTTCATCATAGCACACATACATTAATATTCATGTAGTAGTGATCGGATTAGCAAAGCGTACATAGAGAAGACTGCATTATGGCATTTCCGACGACTACTTTTTGGTGTGCACATTCTTTATTCATGCGATTACGATCATTCCGAAAAACTATGAACTGATCTTCAAATAGTTGAGCGGCATGAATTTGGTCATTGAGCCAGGTTTCGGTGAGAACTATTACGTCGACGTTCGAATCGACGGCAGCTAAGAAAAAGTTGTCTATTTTCGTTCGGAGACCGCGAACATTCTGATAATAAGCCAGTAGTCCGTGAAGCATAGCAGGCAAACAATCAGAGTGGCTGGAATTGAAGGGCGAATCAGGTCTGGCTGGGCAAGTAATGGAGTCGTACTTGCCTGAAGAAGCGTTTTGGAAGACCCTGTCCCCACTCCCACTCGTAGGCCCGGGACGGCTGCAGATCGCTGGCGAGAATGGCTCGACTACGGTGAGGGGATCGAGGGCTTCCTTTACACTAAATTCAGTCCGTCCCGGTGGAAAAACAAGTGGTAGTATATCATATCGTTGAGCATCAAATCCTTTTTCTTTGTAATTAATTAACGCTGCATTACAACTGCTGGTGCTAGTTGTAGGCGTCAGGAATATAGCGGAGGATTTCCGAAATTTTTGAGTAGAATATTCCTCAAACTCACGGAACATTATGCCTTCCGGCCATGGCGATGGGTCGAGCGCGCTTGTCTTCAAGGAAGGGTCCAAACTAATTCTGAAGGAGATAAAGGTCATGTTGCTTGTATCCCTTCCACAAGTTTGATAACCTCAAGGTCCTGGGTCAAATCAAGGTTTGCACGTATTAAAGCCAAAATTTCTTCATTGGTGACATCAGGACGTATTCGAGACTAATAAAGCCAAAATTTATTCACCAGCTGAGCGGTAATTGAAACGGACACTGCATTCTGGTCAACCTGCTTGGAACCAGATTGACATTCGAACGCCTTTAGTTCCAAATCAGGTCCACGAAGTCGTTTGGCAGCTCGAGTTTGTCCGATTTGTGGCCATTGCCGGATCGTTGGTGATTGCAGGCAGCCCTAAGTTTGCACCTTTAAACTGAAGGAATGATCCATGAAAAATTAAAATTCGTTCCATAAAAAGCGTATTTCTGACCCATAAAGCTCTGATGAAAATCCATAACAAAATTAAAATGATCCATAAAACACAGCAATGTGATCCATACTTTATGTAAGTTTTAGCAGTAAAATGTCAAAAATGTACCGTTATATATCTAGGCTATGATCCATAAAATTGTACCGATTACCCATAAACATATTGAAAATTATCCATAAGAGGTTCAATAACTTTCCTTAAACTTGTAAAATTGATCCTTAGAATTTAACGTTTGTGAACTAAAATATATGCACATGATCAATAAATTATTGAAAATATTCCATATATAAATGGCCAATGATCCATAATAGGTTTGAAAATGAACCATAAACTTCTAAATATGGTCCATAGCAAATCAATTTTGTGCATTTATAATGATATAAATGATCCATTAATTATGCCAGAATTATTCCAATTTTGAGTTTACATTTTTTTTAAATTTAACTACGGGAAAATCGATCCCTGACTGTGGTACTACTAATTGCTCAAATTTATTAAAATGTCCGTTCCTTTATATATGAGGCTTGAATATTGCTGTAAAAGAAGGATCACTTTGGAGAAGATTTTTAATTTTCAGAACGCTGACTTACTTTTGCGATCTCACGTTCTTTTACGACCGCAACTGTGACATTTGTTTCCCAATAAATTTGGTAAAGAGCACTCGTGCAACTTAAGGAACTATGGCAGCCCTTTTTTTGCACCTTTAAAACTGAAGAAATGATCCATGAAAAATTGAAAATCGTTCTATAAAAAACGCATTATTGACCCATAAGTCTCGGGTGAAAACCCACAAAAATATAAAATAGAAATGATCCGTAAAATTCATCAATTTGATCCATACTTTTAACAAAATTTAGCAATAAAATATCAAAAATTAACCGTTTTATATCAAGGGAAGAATATATAATTTTTTTCGGATTTCCCATTAACACATTGCAAATGATACTTAAAAGGCTCGATATTTTTCCTTAAACTTGCAAAATTGATCCACAGATTGTACATATGTGCGTATCATCTATTAATTATTGTAAATGGGACCCCTGATAGTTTGTATAACAAATCATAGTCTTCAAAAAATGATTCATAACAAACCAACTTAGTGAACTTAACATTATTTGATCTCCCCGCAACTGCGACTCATGTTTGTCAAGAAATTTGGTAAAGAGCACTCCTGCACATAAAGAACTTCAGGTCAAAATTATGACTTGATTAAACGGTTGTTTCAGAAAATTTGATTTAAATTATGCCGGGAAGACGCTTGCTGTCCAACTCGCTATCGCTCGTAGAACCAAACTAAAAAAAAAAAACATCCTCTGTTTGCATTATACCGGGCAAATGCTTGAATCAGCCGTTTGCCTGGAATCTAATCTACGCTATGTTAACACTTTGGATGTCGGAAACATCGACCGTTTAGTTCTTCAATCCTCAACACGGCTACGCAAAAACTCCGCAATCCTTCTTTAGCAGTAATACTTTATCCGGATACCTGAAAGAACGGACATGTAACTAAATCTGAGTAGTAACGCAGTTGGGGATCAATTTTACAATCTTTAAGGTTCAAAATTAAAAAAAAAAGTGCCCAACCTGGAAAAATGCAGGCATAATTTATGGATCATACCATATGGTTTAGCGAACTAAACTGATTTACTATGTTTCATTATTATAAGCTTATGGTTCATTATTCATAATTCTATGGATCATTGGCAATTTATTCATGGAAAATTTCAAATAATTTATGGAACAAACGAATATATTTTATTGCACAAAGGTTACATTCTATGGATCAATTTTACAAGTTTAAGGAAAGTTATTGAACCTTTTATGGATAATTTGCAATATGTTTATGGATAATCCGTACACTTTTAACGACCATGCCCTGGATATAAAACGGTACATTTTTGATATTTTATTGCTAAATTTGTTATAAAGTATGGATCACATTGCTGTATTTTATGGATCATTTCAATTTTTTTTATGGATATTCACCAGAGTCTTATGGGTAAAAAATGCATTTTTCGTGGCACGATTTTCATTTTTTTATGTATTTTTTATTTTTTTTTATATAAAAAAATGTGTTTGTATTTCGATGCCTTCTTCGTTCTGAAATGCTCAGCTGTAGCATTTCTGGCCATAGCAGCATAAAAATCCAGCCCTGGAAGCTGCTTGAAATTTTCCAGGACATAAGTTTCATCGTCCATAACAACGCATGAAAACTTCGTCAAATACTCGCAGTACAAACGTCGAGCCCGTGATTTTGCTGCAAAGTTCTGTTTGTCGTTGCGATTTGGAACTGTTTTTTACTTTATACGACTTAAGTCCCAAACGTTGTTTTGATTTTGGACAAAACCAGGCGACATCCCTATTTTACGAGCCATCGTTCGAAAGGAGAGATTTGGGTTTTTTGTTAATATCCTTTTCACCTTTCGGTCCATGACAGGATCAGCACATCCAATGTTTTTCGGTTTCCTCTCCACCGTCAAACGTTCCGAAAATGATTTGAGCTCATGGTGAAGAGTGGATTTAAGCAAATCCAATGTTTTTTCTAGGTCCCGTATTGACAAGTCAGGATTTGCCATACGCTCGTACAAAATTCGCTCGCGCACTTGTTTTTTTATCGTCGCCATCTTGAATACTAAACGTGAAATGTAAACATCAATCATAGTCTTTTTCATCATAGACTCTCAGCTTTACCACAGTGAAATTTTTCATTCCTACTTGCAATATTTCAAAAGTTACAATGATTTGAAGGTGTCCGTATTAATGTGGAAACAGACCTTAGCTCCAATTAAACTTTCCAGTAGTTTCCTTCGAAAGTTCTGGGTAGCCCTCTCCATAATTTCAAAGATGTTCTTTCGCGATTTTTTTTTAAATAAATTACTTCTTGAACTTATAGATATGCCTTCCCTTGTTTGTTTTCCTGGAAATAGGAGAAGCTTTCTACCGAGTTTTTTTTTCTTTTTAAACTTCTGATAAGTCCCATCCTGAACTCCGAGGGAAATTTTACCGACTCTTTGGAAAAATCCTCTCATTCTGAACTTCTAAGAGTTCCTCTTCTGAAATTTTGGAAAGTTTTCTTCTGATCTTCATGGACGTTGGTCCCTGAGTTTCAGAGAAATTCTTGATCAAACGACTAGGAAGTACCCCCTATACTCCTGGAAAGTTTCTTTCTCTTCATTGTAGAGTTTTTTCCAGAACTTTTAGAAAGCCTCATTTAGAAACTCTGAAATGTTCTCTTCTGAACTTCAGGAAAGCTCTCTAGCGCTTCTGGGAAGTTCCAATTAAACTTTTGGGAAGTTTCCACCGGAATTTCTGGAAAGTCCTCCTGAACTTCAGAGAATTTCTCTCCTGAACATCTAGGACGTATCGTCCTGGAGTTCGCGATTCGGTTATGAGTTGACGTGCGTCGAGTGTCTTCATCTTTATTTTTTGTAGTGATTCGTGGTGTAATAATTATCCACTATGTTCAATTAAAGTGCGAAGGGGTTTCCTCTTGATTTTCAGCGTGCACAGCTGAATTCGGGATAGTCTTGCCTTGAATTTCAATTGTTTTTATTTGAGTTGAGTGATGCCGTATATAGCTAGCTTGCATATGGCGGTTATAAGTAATAAACTAGTGTGCGTGTGATTTACAGAAACCGAATTCAATACATCGACTATAGAGTCCGTTCACCGATGTGTACGCGTATTTGGTTTGTTTATGTGTTCGAAATGAATACAAAGAATCAACGAACCGGAACAGAAGAGAGATAAAAAATTATTCCTCGTGGTAGCGACGGCAATAAGCGTTCATGCTGATGGATGCAATTGACTAGTGTATCTGTAAATGTATGTGTAAAATCATTATTCTAACACAACAGGATCATCTGATGCGTCTTGTGACATATGCTGACATATGAGGATTACTACAAGAATATGGTGAGGGCTTTCCTTTATACGTTATACCTCTTTTTGTTGATGCAGCGAATGTTGTTTCTTGGTAGATTTTTATTATGTTCTGCCAAGCTTTTACCTTCACCTCTTTCAGAGGAAAGCTCCAATGGTGCTGCTTTTAATAATAAAAATAATTATTGCTAGACGTATTTAGTAGATGTTCCGTTATATGCAAGTACGCCTAATTTAGGTCCATATTTGTGAATAATAGTTTCCATTTCAATACCAAAGATAGTAAAACTGTTAGTTTACAATTGGTCGTCTTTCTCTTCAGCGCGCTGTGTACGAGAGCGGTTTTGGAAATGGATTAGACTTTACACTGTTTGAGCAGTTTTACCCATTAATATTATCTATTTTCTGTGTAAATACGCTCCCTTATTTAAAAAAAAACTTAAAGTACCTTAACATTCAAGCCTTTTAAATTGGTTTAGAACAATAACACTGATTAGCCTTTTCGATTAAGCTAAATTCATCAACAAGTAGCTGCGCATGTGGGATCGTTTTTTCATTACTGACATATTAATCTAATTCGTCATTCATATAACATAGTTCACTTAATGATTCAGCAACAAGCAGCACAGTTTCACTTCACCTTTTTGTTTTTCACCACACCTTTTGGATAACTTTTCGTTTCATGGTATATTTTCCAGTCTCATTTAATTAATACTATCAGTAGGCTTTGGGATTATCTCTGCATTTCAAAATTATCCTTGCATTTCAGAGCAAGGAACACCGTGACAAGCATTTAAAGTTAAATTTGTTTTCCAGCATTTCATCGTAACATTTTCATTAAAATGATAATTCTAAATCTCTTTTTTTTTTAACTAGTTCATTTATTTGGCAGGCTCAATTGCGTTAGCTTTACGGAGCCGATAATTCATTGTTTTTTGTATAATGTAATGACTTAATACTAGGATTAGTAGGGCTTGGGCCATTTACTCGCGGTTTACCCGAGGTTAAAAAAGGTGACATTTTTTGGGGATGGGTTGGACAAAGGAACATGGAAATAGGATCATGTAGTCTCATCACATAGTTGTCGCCAGCACAATAACTTGGTGCGGAATGGTCAGGGCTCCATTTTTGTGTTCGGCCGGATGTGGTTGCATCTAACTGGTAGTGGTTGGACATAAGTCTACTCATCACACGGATGAAATCACGGCTAACGTGCAGGTCCTTAAACCACGCCCTCGATAAAACAATAGGAATGATGGAATGTAGCACAGCCGTCCCAGATTTCCGGTGTCCCAATCGGTTTGCCAACTCGAAAGGGTACTCTGACGTACTAAATGGTAAAATTCATCGTGTGAAATTTGTCTATCATACAAATCGCATTCCTGGGCGCCCACCTAATATGATCTTTCGACCAGCACACTCATCTGTTCCCATCTGCATGTTTTGAAAGGAAATAAGATGAGTGTTTACTAGGTTTCATCGACCTAAGAGCCTCAATCGAACTGAGGCTGTCCGAGAAGATGAAGTAATGGTCTGCGGGCATGTTGGAAATCATCCCCAATGCGAAGTTGATTGCTGCCAGCTCAGGAACATAAACAGAACAAGGTTCCTGAAGTTTGTGGAAGGCGCTAGAGTTTTCATTGAAGACACCGAAGCCAGTGGATCCATTGTGGCAAGACCCATCAGTGAAAAACCCTTTTTTCAGAATTGACGTGTTGGTACTTTTCAGTAAAAATACGCGGGATAATAATAGAACGAAGTTGATCCGGAATCCCATGAAATGCTTGTTTCATGGAAAGATCATAATGGATTGAGGAACTGCTAAAGGTGAAGTGAGCACGGTCTGGAGTATAGCACGGAAGACACATATCTGACGATATGTTGTCGGTAAATTCTCATAAATCGAGATTGTGTGTTCAGCCCTAACATTTCTTCAAAATTTTCTATAACAAATGCGTTTTTCACTCCACATTTAATTAATATTCTGAGCGAGAGCTCCCAGAACCGATTCTGGAGAGGTTTTACTCCTGCCAGAACTTCGAGACTCATGTTATGCGTTGAGTGCATACAGCCAAGAGCAATTCGCAGACAACGATATTGAATTCGTTCCAATTTTATAAGGTGACTTTTTCTTGCCGAGAGAAAGCAAAAAGAGCCATATTCTAGAACAGAGAGAATAGTTGTTTTATAACGGGTTAAGAGGTCTCCCGGATGAGCACCCCACCATGTGCCACAAATTGAACGAAGAAAGTTGACCCTTTTTTGCATTTTTGCTTCAAATACGTAATGTGGGCATTCCAAGTGCTCTTTGAATCAAACCAGACCCCAAGGTGTTTGAAAAATAATGATTGGGTAATTTTCTGCCCAAAAGATTAAGCTGCAATTGGGCTGGGAACCGCTTTCGAGTAAACACTACCAGTTCAGTTTTCTGCGGTGAGAATTCGATCCCTAGACTCCTAGCCCAAGAAGATATGTTATCTAGGGAATTTTGCAATGGTCCTTGCATGTTAACGGCATGTGAGCCTCTTAAGGAGACCATACTGTCGTCAGCAAGTTGTCTTAGCGTGCATTGTTCTGCCAAACAATTGTCAATATCTTTGACGTAAAAGTTATAAAGCATGCATGAGCCATGAGTCATGAGCCTTGGGGCAGACCCATGTAACTAGTTCTGGAAGTTGTCAGTTGTCCAAGTGAAAAGTTCATTTGCTTTTCTGACAACTAATTGTACAAAAAATTATTTAAAATTCCGGGAAGTCCACATCTCTGCAAATTTTCTGACAGGATTTCAATGGAAACTGAATCAAAAGCCCCCTTAATGTCCAGGAATACTAAAGCCAGTTGCTCCTTGCACGCAAAGGCCAGTTGAATATCTGAGAAAAGCAGCGCTAGACAATCATTTGTTCCTTTGCTGTTACGGAACCCAAACTGTGTATTTGATAGCAAGTTATTCGATTCAACCCAGTGGTCGAGCCTTCGAAGGATCATTTTCTCCAACAATTTTCTAATGCACGAAAGCATAGCAATCGGACGGTATGAGTTATGGTCAGACGCTGGTTTGCCAGGCTTTTGAATAGCTATTACTGTGACCTGTCTCCACTCTGGCGGTACTATGTTGTTTTGTAGTAACGAGTTAAATAGGTCTAGCAAGCGTCTTTTTGCGATATCTGGGAGATTTTTCAGAATATTGAATTTTATCATATCGCATCCAGGGGAGGAGTTATTTGATGAAAGAAGAGCCATAGAGAATTCCAGAATTGTGAATGGTCTGTCCAGGAGCCACCGTTTGGATGTTTTGCTGGAACGGAATCCGGACAGACCTTTTTCGTGAAATCGAATATCCATCGGTGGGAGTATTCATCACTCTCATTAGTAGATGAGCGGTTACGCATGTTGCGAGCCACCCTCCACAAGGTGGTCATTGAGGTTTCTCGACTGAGTCCCTCGACAAAATTTCGCCAATAACCGCGTTTTTTTGCTTTGACAAGTTGTTTTAGCTGTGTTTCAAGCTTTGAATATTCCTCGAAGTAAGTGGAAGTCATGTGTCTACGAAAAGCTTTTAAAGCGTCAGATTTTTTTAAATACAATTTTGTGCATTCATCGTCCCAGCCAGGTGTGGCTGGTCTCCTTTTGAAGGGTGCACTTGGAACTTTTTTTGTGCTTCGAATGAGCTTTTGTAGATCAGATCGGCAAGGAATCGATATTCTTCCAACGGTGGAAGTGTATCGACGGATTCAGTACCGATTATCACCGCCGTTGCATATTTTTGCCAATCGATGTTCCTTGTGAGGTCGAACGGAACTCGAGAAGGTTCTGAAGGTTGAGGGCCACACTTAATTGAAATGATGATTGGTAGGTGATCGCTACCATGGGGATCATTAAAGACTTTCCACAGACAGTCCAATGAAAGCGATCTTGAACAGAAAGATAGGTCGAGTCTGCTTTA
Source organism: Aedes koreicus (assembly GCA_024533555.2). NCBI lineage: Eukaryota > Metazoa > Arthropoda > Insecta > Diptera > Culicidae > Aedes > Aedes koreicus. Next base: position 153,896 of record JAHHFK020001079.1, read on the forward strand.
TTGAGCAGGAGGTTTACGTATGCGTGTAGCTTCACCAGTGTTCAAAATTGACAAGTTGAAATCGTCTCATAAATCGTAAAAAATAGCCGCTCTATTGTCATCATATAGGTCCCCCCACCCAGTACCATGGGAATTCATAACTAGAAAATAAGAAGAATGATTAGTAATTTCCATTTAATTCCAACTACCTTTATTGCTTATCTTGACAGATACGCGTATTTCGTCTACAATGTGCAGACTTCTTCAGTGTCGTGTACTAATACTCGACTGAAAGAAAACCTTCGCCACCTGCCGTATTTATCCTATTTTCTAAATACAAACACTTGTACCTACAGCTAACATTTCTTGTACCTAACCTATCCTGAGTCCAAAACAAATATTATGCTTGATATCTACCTCGCCTTTTCTTTATACCCAACCTGATTATTCCGTAGCAGCGGGTGTTCCACTGCGTCGGTTTTGATGTCGTTTGGGTATTAAGTTAAAGAGCCATGTGTACCCGTTACCTTGGTCTTTGTTTAGTAGATTTGTGTTTTGTTGTTTGTTAATTTCTAAGCTTTCTGCGACGTCTAATTTCCAGGGTGTAGAGGTAGTCCGTAAGATTGTGATGTCATTCGTCGTTATGTCGTGATTTTCCGTAAAGATGTGTTTTGCAACTGGCGATTTGAAGTTATGTGAAATTCCTTTGTCAGTCTGTTTGACAGCCTTAGTCACCTCCGCTAGATGCTCTTGGAACCTTTTTGCCAAGGTTCTCTTTGTTTGACCTACATACATTTTGCTGCAGTGTTTACACTTAATTTTGTATACCCCTGCTCTGCCTAATACATCTATTGAATCTTTGGTGGAGCCTAACGACGATGCCAATTGGTTGTTCCTGCTAGAGAAAACTAAGTCCAAGCCAAATTCCCTAAGTTGAGTTTTTAGCTTTTGTGTAATATCTTTATCGAAGGGGACAGACACACGTTTCAGGGGTTCAGGTGAATCAGAAAGGGTTGTTTGTGATTTCCTATGAAGAAGTTTTTCCTTTTTTTGGATGATAGCTTGAATTGTCCTCTTTTCGTAACCATTGAGTCTAGCAGTTTCGAAGATATATGCTAATTCTTTGGCTTTTCCGGTTTTATTGAGGGGAAGGGTCAACATTCGGTGGATCATGTGGTGGAAAGTGGCCATTTTATGTTGAAAAGAGTGGTTTGAAGTGTAAGGGATGACTATTTGGGTGTTTGTGGGTTTTCTGAAAATTTCAAACTCTAAAGACGATGATGACAATGATTCTCTAACGACCAGAAGGTCGAGGAATGCAAGTTTCCCATCCTTTTCTATTTCATAAGTGAACTTGATGTCTTTATGGAGATTGTTGATTGCTTGAAGAATTAAAGGGAGATCATCTTGTTTAACTACGGCAAAGATGTCGTCGACGTATCTCCACCAGCGAGTTGGAAGTAATCCTTCCGTTTTAAGAATGGTTTCTAGATTTGCCATAAACAGTTCACAGAGGAATGGGGATAGAGGGTTTCCCATGGGGGCTCCTTTTAGTTGTTTATAGAAAGAACCTCTGAAAGTGAAGTAGTTCTCTTCCATGCAAAGTCGGGTGAGCTTAAGGTACATTCGCACCTTTTGCTTCCATGCTGTATCATCTCCTTGTTTTAAAAGCCAATCTTCTAGAAGGTTAATCGCGTCCTTGATTGGTACGCTAGGGAAAAGGGCGGTGACGTCTAAAGATACCATTACTTCATTTTCATTTATATGACCTGATGAAAGAAGATGTTGTACGAATTCCTGAGAGTTACGAACTGAGCTTGTTGGGAATTGCTCGGAGATACCTTGAAATTCTTTCACTAGCCATTTTGCTAGCTTATGGGCTGGAGATCCTACAGATGAAACAATCTCCCTCATTTCGTTTCCGGGTTTGTGGACTTTTGGGAGGCCTTTAATTCGGGGAAGGATGGGGTTTGGTTCGCGAAGACGGACTGCTGCATCCCCTAGTACTGCTTTACACTCCTTTAGTGTTTTATCCACGTGTTTCACCATGTTTGGTAGGGGGTCTACTCGAAGCTGCCTGTAAGGTCAATTGTTGATTTTTAAAGCCATCTGCATGTCGTAGTCCTCCTTATCCATGATGACGACTTTGTTGCCTTTGTCTGCTTTTAGGTAAAAAACAGGTTTAGACTTCAGTTCCTTGACGATACGAATTTCCTTTGCGTTGTTGTGTCTTTGTTTTTGTCCGTCCTTAATAATGTTTGAAGTGATAGTCCTAGCTGTGTTTTGTAAAGATGTTGGGAGTGTGTGTGTAATCGCTGTCTCCACGTCGATGATGATCTGCTCCACGTCGGGCTTGGTTGTAACCGCGTATCCTAATCCTTTGTTGAGGAGAGTCAGTTGTTCTTCCGTGAATGCGGTCGTCGATCGGTTGACAACCAGTCCCTTAATGGCGTGGACCATCGGTGTCGTGGTGATGGTGGGTGTAGGTGTGGCTTGTTCCTTGGTGTGATGTGTGGGAATTCATGTCACCCAGAATCAATACAGGGGACGGTAGAATAGAAACTAAATTCCAGAGTTGACTGCGGCTAATGGAAGGACGAGGAGGAACGTAAACTGAAGCTATGCAAAGGTCTTTATTCTTTGCAGTTACTTGACAAGCGACGATTTCGACGCCTGAAAAAGCTGGTAGGAAAATTTTGTAGAAAGGGAAGCACTTTTTGATCCCTAAAAGCACTCCTCCGTAAGAATCGTCTCTATCCAGGCGTATAATGTTAAAATCGTAGAAGTTGAGTTCATTTTCTGAAAAAAGCCATGTTTCACAAAGAGCAAATATATCACAATCGGAATTGTGAACTTAAAACTTGAACGAGTCTAGTTTAGGCACCAGACTACGGCAGTTCCACTGTAGTACAGTGATCATATCTCTGACCTGGTTCGATGAGTTATCCATCGAAAGATATGATCGATGCTAGGAGGGGACATGAAACAGTCAATTGCTTAAGGTATGTTTCCAATGTCGGAAGCAAGGCAGAAACTAAGCTACTAAGAGGGTCTTGAATATTGAACCTGTCTAAAATGAATGCCACAATGTCCGAGAAAGCTATCAATCCTCGATCGGACTTGAATTCCTTTTGAAAAGATTGAGGAGTAGCATTTTTATTATTATTATTTTTTTTTTTAGGCAATGGCGGAAAGTCCTTACTGCATCCAGGAGTTGGTGCAAGAGGAACCCTCGGTTTTACAATTTCTTCCCCATTTGCCTGAAAATTTTGCAATCTTTTGGAGGTGACTTTTGTTATCTTACGGTGCACTTTCGGAGAAGAACGTTTCCTTTTCTAGGATTCGGGTGCGTGTACCACCGTAGAATCAGATAAGTCAGAGTCCGATTCTTCAGCTGACAAAATCGGAAATTGGTTTTCATCTTGAGCGGCTGTTGCAGACTTAAGCATTTCTGCATATGTCTGCCTGGAGCGTCCAGTAATGGAACGCTGCACTTTATCGGATTGCCATTTGAACCTTGGGCACTGCTGCAAAGAGTGAGGATTCTCACCACAATAAACACATTTCTGCACAGCTTGTGTGCAAGAATCCTCAGTGTGGTTTTCACTATACTTGTCGCAACGGAATTTGTTGCCGCAATGACTGGCAGAATGCCCCAGTCTTTTGCAGTTGGTACAATTATATACCCTCGGTCTATACAGGCGCACCGGGAAAAAAGTTCCATCTACTTTTACATAATTTGGGAGAACAAAATCGGCGAAGGTCATCCGAAACGAGTCTGAAAGTTAATAGACCTTTTTTTCATCTTGCAACGATGCTGAATGTAGTTGTTTTACATCCAGAATAGTTACAAGTTCAAGAGCGACTTTAGAGTTCTTGAAACAACCAGAAGCTCGTTTCAGGTCCTCGACCGTCAGACTCGCATCGGAGACAACGCCATCGATATCCACATCTCGCGAAGGGACATATACACAGTATTCGATATTGAATACTGCGTGGTCAGCAATCTTATTGGCTATTTCATAGTTCGGCGCTTCTACACGCAGTCTATTAACCCTCTCCTTATGTATAGAGACACCAGGATACTTACGCAGCAACTCTCTTGAAATGTCAAGAGTTTTCAATGGTTTATCTTTCGGCCGAAAAAAGACAACCCAAGGTCCCTTAGACATTGGGTGGTAATGCTTTATGCGAGTAACCTTAGCCTCATGGGAGGCCATAATTATGCACACAAAAATACAACCACAATCACAAAGAAACCCTTCACCAATCAATTAATTTAAATGCTAATAAAAAAAAAAAAATTGCAATACCATGCAGAAGTAAAAGGAAAAAACTACGAGGTACAGCCCAATGGGGTTGTGCGCAAAGGTGACGTAGGACTATGCAGCAATCTAATTCCCAATTGATTTAAGTCAGTCGGGAATCCGCTCGGAAATATCATAGACGAAGCTGTTCATAATGCTTATCGCTTTGGAGGAAACGACAGTATCGGGTTAAAATGCTTCAGCACCCGGTAGATGTGGTGCTATACGTTTTCTTCTTCCGAACCTTGCCGCTGGAACTGTTTCCCTTCCGAGATGGTGGAGCGAGAATGCACCATAAGTGCACATCCGGTTGATATGATCGACCACCTGGAGATCATTATCCTTATTGCGTTGTAGATGGTTGTGGTCTGTTTGGGAATTCAAAGTCTTTTATTGCCGATAGACGTCTAGGTCGAAAAAGTGCTAATGGAACGTTCGACCAGCTTTAGAAAGTATGTAAGAAAATTCTATTGTACACTCTTTAGAAAGCATTTGGTGGCTCTTTATGATGATACGGCCCGGTTGTATTTCCTACGATGGTTGAGAGGGCCACTATCTTTAATGCGTAGAAGATACTTATGGATCTGTTGGTTCATTGGTTGTTCAACGCGCTTTGCCATTTACTCCGGGACGCGGCGTTTAAAGCAATGCCATGTTCAGTCGGGTAATGGAAATTTCAAACAGCAGCAGAGGAAAATTCAAACAAACTCTTTAATTGACAAATTGATTTCGTCGACCTGAAAAGGACGGATTTAGTTGACGGGGGAGAAACATGGCTCGCGATTGAAATTGGGCTTTCTTCTTGGTATTCTTGGTTCAGTTCCTCGTTGTTGCGGGTGGCCATCTGCAGGTGACGTGGGATAATTCTTGTCTCGTTGATGCCACGGGCGGCATTTCCCGCCAACTCGTAGGCTTTAGCAGCTGTTTCTCGCAGCGAGGTTGACGGGAGCTTCGGCAACAATAGCCAACTGCACCAACGCCTCTCTGGGCAAAGACTGCTCGCCAGTGCTGCTGTCGGCTACGATCCAATCCAACTGCAGATCCTACTCTGCACAGCTCAACGACCACCGAAAAACTAATTCAAAATGCGAAGGTGTACCCGTTATATAACATTCATGGCTGCCTAGGAGACGTTCGTTACTTAAATATGAAGTCTGTGCTAGGAAAGTACTGTGTATTTGGTAAATTTACTCTGAAAAATCGACATTATAAGACAACACCTTATATTTGCGTTAATTTAAATAGTTGAATGTTATAAATCAATAGTTTGAAATATTAGAATCAGAGCGTAGGAAGTGTTCCGATCGATTGGTGTAAACATTTTGTAAATCGATCGTGAAATGACTTAGTTATTAACGTTCAAAACCTATATTTTTTTCGTGACGCTCCAAATTTTCACAATGCGAACGTGTACCCCAGTATTGAAAACACAGACGTAGTCCTACGTCAAAAAATAGGAAAAAAAACTTATCACTAGTGGTGGCAATCAGGCCTACCACCCTAATTGACTTTAATCGTCTCTCCCCTCTATGGGGGAGGCACAGACGCACACGCTGCTGCGAGGCAAAATTTCACTACAATAGCTGTTCACATGGCTATATATTATACACAGCGGACGACGTAAACAACCTCGATCGTCGAACAATAGCCCGCTTGCTTGCTGCTGTGATGTAGCTTGAGATCGGTGGTTTGCACCGACTGCTTTGTTTGAAGGGGATTACGGGGATGAGTAATCGTTGTCAATGCTTTTTAAAGATGAAATGCAGGTGTTGCATCCACGCAAACCTGCACCTTCCAACACGCGCACTTGTCACCTACGCACTCTTCCACTATTTTCGCGAGAAGCAAAACCACTTTTAAGGAAAAAGCAACTCTTTTGAGTCAAAGAATGCTGTGACGAGACCAGGCGATCTTAACTGGCTCAGCGCACGATACGGAATGATATGTCTAAATTTCAACTACTATTCCATAAAAGAATGACATGCTCTTATAAGCAGCCTAGGATTATATATCAATATTTTTGTTCAATGCGCAATACCATAGATATTCCATTTATTTCAGAAATCATCAAACCAGGCTCACTGATCGCTCAAACTGCTATCTCTGAAATGTCACTAGAACGGCATAGTGAATTTTTTTGAAAACATATATTAAAGAAAAATTTGTTGATTCTCCATAAAAATGAGATATTTTTTATTTGAATTGTATTTGTTTTTCAGGGTGCCAAACGAGGTGTAGGCTGGATGAAGGATTCGAGGTTATCTGGCCCAAGTCATGGATGGCAACTATACCCTCCTTGATGGATCAGATCAATATCAGCTAGGGTCTAATTGTCTTCCGATAGTCTACAGCGAGTTTCCTAACCCTATTTTTAACAAACCACCAGACGGAAATCCTAATGTGTACTTCTTACTGTTCATGTCCTGTAATAAGAGCGAGTTCATTTTTCTCCCTGATTCTGTTTGTTGCAACCAAAACCATGCCAAAGTGAATTTTGATTCGGTGTGCAGGTTTAGTTTGTAAATTAATCATGTTACTACCGGAAGGTTTCCGACACTTTGGCGACGGCTGGCTTGATGTGGACGAGTGCCGACTGCAGCAACTGCGGGTCCAGCAGAACTTGGCCGAGATCTAGGACATCGAGGAGAGCTGGTTTGCAAAACAAATAATTTATTTCTACCAAATTTCGATGACAATATCTAATATCCTGTTTTATTTTCTCTATTTATTTTGTCTATTTTGTTTTGTTTTGTTTTTCGTTATGCTTGCCTCTTTTCAGTCATATTGGAGCGGTCCATTGCTTTTGGCGAATAGTGCGTTATCGTTAACCAAAACGAACCCAGCTGTTAACCTTTCCCAAACTATCCAACATCCCAGTGATTTCTCGTGGAAGTGCAGAGGATTTCTCGGCTTCCTCCAAAGCGAGTATCATGCCAACACATTCCTTCCCATTCCCTACTTGACCAACTTTTGGGCACGGTCTGCACCGGTTTTGCTTTATAATGGGTCACCAGTTTTTACACATTGAAGATGTATGTTAGTCCCTTACATCATCTGTTGGTTCTTTGTGTAAATACGGTTGATCTGGCAATAACGGAATTGCATCCGTGGGCGGTCAATCATGCTCATGCTCACGTATCGTCCTGAGTTTTCTGAAAGTTTTATATCCCTTCCTGATTAGTTTATTCCTGATCTTCGGTGAAGTTTTTTCTGAACATTTGGGAAGTACCATCTTGAACTTCTGGGAAGAAATCCAAAACCTCTGAAAAGTTCCCAACGTCTAGGAAATCTTCTTCTCTACAGTTTTTCCTGAAGCTCTGAAAAGCGCTCAATTGATTTTCGGGGAAATTCTCTCCTGAACTTCTGGGAAATATGATCTTGAACTTCAGGAATGTTTAGTTCTGAATTTTTTTGGGATATTTTTGCTTGATTTATTAAGTTTTAAGTGCTCCCTCTTCTTCTGAGAAATTTCTGCCAGACCTTCGGAGAAGTTTTGTTTACGATGAAGCCTCTTCCTGAACTTTTGTAAAGTATCTTCCTGAAGCTATGGGAAGTCTCCTTCTGAAGTTTTTAGGGTGTTCCCTAAATTCCTTTACCTTTATTTTTTTTCTTCTCTTCTAGGATTCTACGACTAATTTTATAAACCACTTAACTCGAAGGTAAACAAATTCCAAGTGCAAATATGCTGAAATGAAGCGTTCAGAAGTTCTTAAAAATAATGGTTCTAAAATTAATTTCAAAGGCTCAACACTTTTACTGTTTTTCTGAGTCTCCATGCGGTCACTTTTAGGCTTGAGAGCCACAAAACTAATAGTATTCAAACGAGAAAATAAAATTTTCTCCTTGTTATGCCGAACCAAGGCGCATTGGTAGCTGAATCGAGCTCTTGGTCAATTTCCTACCACGTCTGCTTAACATTTGTTTTGCTGGCTCGACACCACAAAGTCTCTGGCGATGTCCGCATTAATTTTAATCAATTGCAAACTGACAGTAATTAATATTGTTTTAAAATGGGATTAGACATATTTTTGTTAGAAGTAAATTGTTTTTCTATTAACTTACCTGCAACAAAATAATGGTTAAATGTAAACCTTACCTTGCTCAGCCAATTATCACTAACCGATGACAAAATATGACAGATCAGTCACTAGTTTCCGAGGGGTCGAATGAGTCGACCAGCTCGACAAAATTTCGTCGATCTCGACATCTGTATAATAGCAAAATAGACCTATCGAGCAAAGTGATGGTCGACTCGACTTCTATAATTGACCCCTATATTTGACCACTATTAAAATTATCCGCTATACCAAAGATACTCCGTTTTACAGTTTCTCTATCAAAACGACGCAACAGCATAATTGATCAAGGAAATTGCACGGAAACTGCCGCTTCTTAATTAATTTTCATTAACGTTACATTGTTTCATTTCCCGGCTCACGTTGGACTAATAAAATCCACTGTATTTCGGACCGAATAAGCACAATGCTTAGGATCTCGTTAATCAACGACATACCGCTGCTGATTCAGTTCAATTTCTTCGCCCCTTTGTTTGACCTCACCACCGCTGTTGGAACGTGGAAAGTTTTGGTCATCATTATTTCTGTCGGCTTTGATCCCTGGAACGTCGAAGCGAAAGCTGCAGATGGTGCGCGGATGCCATTGACAATTTGTCGTTCTTTTTTTCGCTACCGATGTATTCGCCAAATTGATGAAGCTATGCACAATGGGAGTATTCTTAGGAGGAGTATGGAATATGTGTCTCTCTCTCTCTCCATCTACATCCTTATTCATGCGGTGGAGCTCGTAAGCTCGTTATATGGGAAGGTGAAAGCATGTGTAATAATATAAACGAAGACAGCCAAATCAGTGGGAAGAAAACATGAGTAAATTTAGTCTTGATTTGCGATACCTGCTGTTGGTGAAGAAGTTAGTTTTTTTTCTATTGTTGCTGTAGCTTTTTTTCTATTTAATTGCATCAAATTGATGAACTATTGTTTTCATCAATGAATATATAGTTTCGAAAAATATTCCTTGTCTTATATTTTGTGATGCAGGGACAAATCACTCGGTTCGAAAACTGAAGATGCCGTTTTAGTCGATCTGTAGGTTCAAGCTCTCGATGAATGATTTCAGTGCGTAATTTTGATTTAAAACAACCAACAAACTCAGTTGAGTTGAAATTTGGAACTACTCCATTTGATTAATCGCATTTTGAAAAATTAAAAATAAGTCCGATTTCTTCAAACAAACTTTCTTTCCAAACACACAGTCAGACCAACACCAAGGGCTTCTACCAATATGCTAAAATGTTGGCCATCCGGTCTCACGTTTGGTTAGCTCTGAAATAATCCTAATTAATTATCTCATTCTTCACCCCCTCCCCCAACAAACACCATCTTCGCCATTCTTTATCAACGGCAGTTTCGTGTCTACAGCTCGTCGAAAATTGTTCATGGAAGTCAAATCTCAAGCTTAGTCAGTGTTTTTGTCGTTATTCTCATTATAAGTAGGTAGATATATATGTTTCGCTCCATCACCGCAAAATTCTTCCGATTGTGGGTCGAAATTCGTTGCCATCTGAAACACCACTCAACTAATCTACCATAATTGGGTGCTTCTCGTTTGTCGTAAAAACGTTGTTGTAAGATGCCGCCGAAGTGATAACAATTTTACGGCTATTTGCTTTAGTTGGCAACATCAGAAGGCGCTTTTCGTCGTAGTGATTATCGTTCGAAATTTACCGCTTAGTAGTTAAATAGTTGATAGATACCACTGTTTAACAATAAATGTTGTTTTCATCCGTCGTCGAAATGAGCTTCTTAATAGAACAATGGACACCGTCAACCAACTGTATGTTTGAATTCCTCTGAAAACCAAACACAAAATACGCAATATTTCCAAGTGTTCTCATCTTGCTTTGTGTACAATTTCCGAACCATTCATTCCGGTGAAACACAATAACCGAAATTGAAAGCACTCCCGGCAGTACGAAGCACTGTTGTCTGCAAAGCAATCAACAAAAAGTTTCGATTCATGGAAATGCCTCGATTGGCTGCCTTTAAAAACGAGCGATTGTTAGCGGCTGTTAAAAAAAAAATTACAAGGAAAAGATATTTGCGCGATACCATCACTTCCAGCATCTCTGATTTTATTCGAAAAAGGAAACTCAACTTTATAAACAACAAATGAAGCGTTTATCAAGTACTTCGTAACTTTACTTTATCACCGCTGTCAACAGATTTCTTCAGTCGCGAGTTTGGAAGATGGCAAAAAGAACGAAAAAAATCCTGTGCCAATTTTAACCAAACATTTTCCAGTTTTAAAACCTTTTTTTCCAATTTATTTGTTTTCAGAGTTTTTCACATTTTTTTTTTCTTTTGCTAAAGAGCATGCTTCAATTCATTTCAGCTAACCAGCTGGTAAATTGAAATGTGGGAATTTACTTCCCTTCCGAAGGAAGACGTGACCAGATTTTTCGCCTCAGAAAAACCACCGACCTCGAGGGGGATTGAATCCCGGGGGGGCCCAAGGGGCAGCCCTCGCTACCACCCACCCCCCCGGCACCGAGTGGTGTTTTTTTTTTTTTTTTTATTTTTTTGTGTTTTTTTAAAAAGAAATTTGGGTTTTTAAAATTTTAGGGGTAAAAAAAAAAAAAGGTTTTTTTTTGTTCTTGATTATTTATTTTTAATTTAAAATTTTTTAGGGAAAAGCCATTAAAAAATTATATAAAAAAAAATTAAATAAAAAAAATCATTACTAGTTCTACCGTTACCAACACCACACGCGTTTTTTATTTACTTTTACCCGGGGGGGTTGGGGAAACAAAACGGAAAAAATACGGAAAATAACCCCGCCGGCGAAAATCCCACAAAAACCCCACAACCCACTACTTCTTGACTACTACTCAACCACTCGCTTCTTGATTCTCCCGCCAGTTTCACCGTAGAGCCAACATGATTTGCGTAATGGCCCCGTGGATCGCATTCCAAACACTTTCGTCACGACACATTCTATAGACGACGATAACTGGGCTGGTATCTGCCCCACTAATGGCAAGTATCTCGCTTCGCAATGGTCAAAATCTTGGGCAGTCAAAGACCACGTGCTCCGGTGTCTCTTGGACATCTGTGCACTCCGGACAAAAGTACGACGCCGTCCGAATCGATGCAAATATTGCCTGGAGCAACCATGGCCAGACAGAAACTGCGTAAGGTAGAAGTTTACCTCTCCGTGCTTCCTTTTCATCCAGATCGACAAATCCGTATCTCAGTATCGATGATGATACACTAGCCATTAGACGCCGCTTGCTACTGCTATTTCCGTAGCTATTCGGCATGATTCTGGCTACCGCATTAATGGCCTTCCCCGCCTTCCCACAGGCATAGTCTACGTGGCTGTTAAAATTTAACCGGTCGAGTTCGAGTGCAACCCCGGTCGTGTTAAGTCGCATCGGCGCAATCGGTGCTCGCGGTTATTAATTAAAAAAGGGTGTCCTATTACGCTCCCGGCCTACCGGCGAAAACGATTACTAGGCAAACGGACAAAGTGAACAACCTTAGTGAATAGCATACGCGAGTGCAAATTAAACCCAAATCAGCTGGCGACAACCGTGCCAGATGAATAACCTTAATTTCCCCCGTTTGGGGGAAACCTCTGGCGGAGGGTCCAGAGGAAAAATTATGGTGATAGAAAGATTAGAGGAGGGAAAAAATCTTCATGGCGTGTCCCCAGTGTTAGTAGAGAAGACCATCCAAAGCTATTGTGGCACAGTCATTGCTGCAAAGAAGACCAAGGATGGGAAAATCTTCGTGACAGTGCGGAACGAGAGCCAAGCCAAAAACTTGGCTAAAATAAGCAAATTAACTGAAGGAATAACGGTCAATGTGTACGAGCACAAATCATTGAACTCGTGCAAAGTCGTCGTTTTTTGCCGTGACGTGAAAAATGACACAGACGCCGCTATTTTAACAATCGTAAAGGAACAAGGAATAACGGAAGTAAAACAAATTATGAAGGGCCCGGAGGACAACAAAACCCCTACCGGCATATTCATATTGACTGTGAAGGGAATCAGTCCTCCCAAGGAAGTAAAACTAGGATATCTGTTACTGGAGACCCGCCCATGGTACCCGAACCCGCTAAGGTGCTTCAAGTGCCTCAAGTTCGGACACACTAGCAAGGATTGCAATAGTGAGAAGAAATGTAGCAAGTGTGGTGAAGCATTCCACGATGAATGCAACAACGAAGCCAAATGTGTGAATTGTGAAAATGAGCATGGCGCTTTTGCCAAAGAGTGTCCAGTGCTTGCTAAGGAAAAACAAATCACAAAGCTCAAAATCGACAGGAACATTACCTTCTGGGAAGCTAGGAACATTGTTGAGGAAGGACTCAAAACCAAGTACTCAAACACCGTCAAAGCATCGATCGACGAAGAAGTGAAAAGGCTTACCGAAGAAAACAGTGCTTACAGTGCAAAAATCGATGAGTTAAACGAAGAAAAAAAGACCTACGCTGAGACCCTGAAAAATGAACTGGAACAACAATTCGACGCAAAACTGAACCAATACAAAGAGGAGCTGAATAACTCCATTCAAGAAAAAGTCAAGAAAATGGAACAAATGGAGGAAAATATGTTAGCACTGCAGAAAAGATGCGAACACCTCACAACTGCGTACAAAGAAGAAAAACACCGAAGAAAGCAGGCTGAAAAAGAAGCTGAAAAACTTAAGGAGAACTGCAACAAACTGGAGCAAATGCTGAAGCTCTACGGTTATAAGGGAGCCCCTAAATATACGAGGAGCCAAGAAAACACCACACAATCACCCCCCCGGAAGAAGAAAGGAGTCATCGAAATGACACCGTGTGATCTAATAGAGTATACCCTATCAGATTCAGAGGAAGCCGACGATACAGTCCATCCTGATGAAAGCATGGAACAATAATTCTAATTGTACGCCTTCAAGAAATAATATGCCAAGACGACACCCAATCCCTGATCACGGTTTACCCTCACAATCAACAACAACAACGACTGAAATACTACAGTGGAACTGCAATGGAATAAGAAGCCAATACGAGGATTTGCAACTACTAATCAAGAAATATGAACCAAAAATTATCACGTTGCAGGAAACAAGAACTCGATCCCCACAAAATTTTCACCTTAATGGATACGAAACTCTCTCCTCCCACCGACCATCAGGACAAGGTGGGACAGCAATAGCAGTCAAAACAGGGATCAAACTCAAAAATGTTCAGATAAACTCAAATCTCGAAGCTGTAGCGGTTGAAGTTAACATACCACGAAAAATGACAGTCTGTAGCATCTACCTGTCCCCAAATCAACAAATTAATATAAACGAGCTAGAAAATCTCATAAACTCCTTACCACAACCATTCATATTATCAGGTGACTTCAATGCGCACCACCACCGCTGGGGCTCAACAAAAGAAGACCAAAGAGGAAAAATGATCGAATCAATAATTAACTGCCACCTTCATACACTCAGCAAACATGGACACTACTACACCATCCTGCATCGACCTAACTTTGTGCTCCGCCGAACTAGCAGATAAACTAAACTGGACAACCGTGGATGATCAGCACGGCAGCGACCATTTCCCAATCCTGATAGGCAATGAACAACGGGAAAAAAGAAACCGATTCGCTAGATGGAAAATCGACGCAGCAGATTGGAATACCTTCGAAGAAGAAATTGAAAAACTCATCCCCCCCGACTCCCACCACTCAATAGAAGACTTGACAGAAGCCATAAAATCAGCAGCCTCACGTTCGATGCTAATCAAAAATGGAGGCTTTCCGGGCTTTGGCAACAATACTAATTTCTGTTTTTTTACCTGCCCGGGAATTGGCTTTCCTATAGACATTTTTTTAGCACATCGCTGAACATTTCAAGGAATGCCTGAATCGCCATTTTCAGAGTCATGTTAGGGATTCCATCCGGTCCGGGTGCCTTCTTCACCTTAAGCCCTTTCACCACTACAACGAGCTCCTCATTCGAGACTTGCATGCTCTCAGTCAGTCAGTCAGTCAGTCAGTCAGTCAGTCAGTCAGTCAGTCAGTCAGTCAGTCAGTCAGTCAGTCAGTCAGTCAGTCAGTCAGTCAGTCAGTCAGTCAGTCAGTCAGTCAGTCAGTCAGTCAGTCAGTCAGTCAGTCAGTCAGTATTTTTCACTTATATTCACTTAGTTTATTACTTGTGAATGGCCTTCTGGCAGTTAACCGGAACATTCGCCATGGCGGACGAAAACATGCGTGTAGGCATGTTTTTGAGTTCTTTCTTCGTTTTATTTTGCTAAAGGACACTTACATGTGCTGGTCTCAGGGACAGAAATTTACATGACGTTTTGGTAGTGTGTACGTCTTCGTTTTCTATACTGGGGTACGATTTAATAAAAGCTGGATTGCGGCCGTCACGAAAAGTGGTCAGGTTTTGAGCGTTAATATCTCAGTCGTCTCTGCAAACAAAATTTCAAAATGTTTGCACCAATCGATCGGAATTATTCCTACGCATCAATATCAATAGAGGATTTTGTTAATTTTGGGCCACATACTTTTGTAAAATTCATAAATGTTAAGCCTTGCTTTAAAAAAAGAACAACGACACTCACATCGTTATCATTCGCCATCTGACAAAAGTGCGCTCTTGACATGTTTCATGGTGTTTTTGCCGGAAATCTCAGTTAGTTTTTGATGCGAGTCACCCCAATTAAAGCACAACGATGGCTTCCAAAAGCCCGATGCCAGATTATTGCTTGTTTAAATCGATAAATGTCACATATTTTCTTATACAGGCTCTTTAAAAATAATAACATTCAGATTACGAACTGTTTTCAAATTTTCACTATTTTTTCCAGAATGGACAATGTCTCTTTAATTTCAATCAATTCGATCTTCTTCAAGTATGCTTGTTCTTTAGTGAAAGCTTGAGAAAGAAATTCCAAAATTTTGGTGGCCACCCGTTAGGGAACGTCCATTAATTACGTCACGCAAAAATTGAATTTTTGTAACCCCCCCCCCCCCCCCATGTCACGTTTTTTGTATGGACCTTCAAATTTTTTTGTATGGATCGTCACGTTTTCTCGAAACCCCCCTCCCCCCTACTGCGTGACATAATTAATGGACCTTCCCTTATATTATTTTTCATGTGTTTCTTGAAAATAAGACTGCTTCGACATCAACGACTTAGTCTTGGCTAATTTGTCAGACAGTTTTTACTAACACTATTTGAAAATCACAGTTTTTCAAGATTGTTTTTGTTCTAGAACCCTGATGAAGATGCCCACAACAATGTTTTTCATAACAAAATGGCAATGTTGTTGCAATTTTATAATAATTACCCAAAATTACTGACCGAAGAAGAATCTGCAGACTATGCGAGTCATAAATAATCTTGAAGACTATCACTCTAGTCAATGAATCAAACCACAAACTATAATCCAGATATAACCATAAGAAGGCGTAAAGTGAACATGCCATGATAGACCATTGCATGGTACGTATTATTCATACACACGTTTAAGACTCACGGTCAACTGACTCTCCCGTTGCAAGCAGTTTTCTACCTCGTTGGTAAGAGCTAGTTCGGTGGGGTTAAAAACAAGACCTTTAGCCTCACAGCAACAAGGTGGTGGAAATCAAATCCATGTGCTTCAGAAGCTATCAACCTAGCCGTGTACCGTTGGTGGTCGACAATGCATGAGGACAGGTTATGATGCTCATTTTACGCTTCGTTAAATACGCAATGTTTCATGCAAGCGTAAATTTTATGGTTGAGATAGAATCCGAAACGGGTTGAAGTGGACTGAACCGGGATATCTTGGAAAGAAAAAAAAAATCTGGTACGATGATTTCATAGGAGGCTCTGAAAAAGATACCTGTGGCCCTGATTGCAGTTTTCAAATACTACATCAAGCATTGCCTAAGTTCTGAGTAGTGCAGTGATTTAGGTTTATCATGACCCAGCATTACAGTCATGTGCGATGAAACTGACGTTTGAAGTTGTGAGAAGCCTCTTAAAGTGCATGTGCATGTCATACTTCACATTGGGTAAATTATAAAGCGCCACCTGCAGGCTTAGTGGAATCTCATTTGCGAGTCTGAAGTGAGTCTAGCGTGGCATTCTTCTAAGAAGTAAAATTTCTACTCATTATGAGCGAAGGAGGCTCAAAGCGAAGGCGATGATGCCATACGTGTGTTCTCTGACACACTCTAACCCCAACGCTGCGTGAAACATGATGCTTATCGCGAGAGAGTCATTCGGAGCATAAAAAGCGCTCATCACGGAAACTTAACTCGCTAGAATCGCTTCGTTCCTTCGTTTTTTTATTCTTTAGTCTGGTATTCCTGCCGTGAAGAACTCGTGCAATGGTTCACCGAACAAATAAAATTGAGTTGGGATTGAAGTAGGTTGGAAGTGAATTTTCAATTTATCCACTCTAAACTGACCAAAGAAATTAAAGGAGCAGGCCAGTACTAAATTCAGTGTCAATCCATCCATTGATTCACGGCAACGAAAAACACAGGATTATTCGTTTTTGCAACGTGTTGAGTGCTTTTTTTCCTAGGAAATTTCCGCCTTAGCTGTGTTAATCATCTCTCTGAAAGCCACATTAACCCATATTGCCGTTAGCTAGGAACGTGATTTTCATCCAATTAAACCGATTACCTTTACAGAATGGTACAGTTTTCGCCTCAAATAGATCGCTCTCGGACACAACTTTTTTTTCTTCTCCAAAAACCAGGTTGTCTAAATTTGTAGATGAACTGAAGACAATCATGCTGATGCTTCTCTCACTTAATGGCTTTACAGATTTGTTTTCAACAGACCCGTCAGATGTTGCTCCTGAAACACAACGACTGAACGAAATAAGAGTAGATTTAGCACACGTTTCCCCTCGAGATTTTGAAGGCGTCCGTTATCTTGAGCCGGGTGCTATGTCCGTCGGTCTTTCGGATTTAAACGACTTGGTGATGGGAAAAGTTATAAACAATCCTGCCATTAGTGCCAAATATGTATCCGAGAGGCAGAACAGGATTTCGGAAAGAAACACTAATTCGATTAGAGACGTAGTGTTTGCTAGAAAGTTTGACTTGATAAATTTTAATCGCAACAACTTAAGTAATAAAAATGCTTCTTTCAGGAATATCTTTTGAGATACTAGACACGATTCTAATGAAAAATCCTACTGAATCTTTCGGAACTCGAGAGTAATGGCTGTGACTAGTGACAATTCAATTAGCTCATTGAACTTGAACATGCAATCTCTCATGTGGAAAATTAAACTTTTTGCTCATTCTGTGTCAATTGAATATGGTTACAGTACATGTATATTAAAAAATTGTGAGGTTAAGACATAGAGGTGGCCAAAATAGATATAATTTTCATCATTTGGCATCATTTTTTTCAAATTGATTGTTTCAAAAGGAATAACTAACAAAGCTTATGATAATGCTTACTGCTTAGTCGAGTTGGCAAGCATATCATACAGTTGGGTTCAATGCTCTAGTATTTATTTAAATGGAGCAACATTAATCTCTGGCAAGCGAGTGGGTTGAAGATTGAAAAACTTACTTACCTTACCAATCAGACCAAGGGTGGTGTGGCACTTGTCGTACACAGAAGTTGTCTCCTTTCTATTCGGTTCTTGGCTGCATTTCACCAGTCTCGCTATCTGCGAAGCGGTCCGCAGGTTCTCTTCTATTTGATCGATACACCTTGCTCGTAGCGTGCCTCTCCCTCTTGTGCCTGTCGGTTTGTTTTCAAGCATCATTTTAACTGGGCTATCATCCGACAATCTTACAACATGCCTAGCCCACTGTAGTCGATCGATTTTGACGGTGAGTACGATGGTGGTTCTCCCAACAACTGATGCAGCTCGTGGTTCATTCGCCTCCTCCACGTTCTGTCATCCATCTGCACTCTACCGTAGATCGTACGCAATACCTTCCGTTGGTCCTCCACGAGCAATGTCCATGTTTTGTGGTCGTCTTATTGATGGTCAACTTTGTAGTTTGGTGAACTTTGTTCGATCTTAGCGTCGTTCGGAGTTCAAAGTAGGCACGATTGCCTGCCTTACTGCTCCTTTGTTCTTATCTGCTGGTATTGTTATCGGCGGTAACAAATGAGCCTAGATAGATGAATTCGTCTACCGCGTCATCATCCTCGATCTGAACTCGTGATGGGAGGCTAACATTGTCTTCCCGTGAGCTTCTTCCCATTATATATTTTATTTTTAACGTATTTATCACAAGCCAATACCACTAGTTTCAGATTTAAGTCTAAAGCTATGTCCATTTAGAATCCGGAATAATAAAATCATCTGTATCTCGGTAACGAATTGACGTACAAATAAGTTTAATACATCAAAGCGAAGGTACGTCACTGTACTTTAAGAAAAAAATATCAATACAACTCATTTCTCTTCGTTCATCATGAAAATTCACACTTTCTTCTTTATTCCTCCCATCAAACGCTGCACACTTCCGGAGTCAACTTCCTTGGCACATTGGTGCCACATTCTGGTCATCTGAGTCGCGTCCCGAGCCGTTTTTCCACTTTTTTTAAGCTTCCGCGTCATTATTGCCCAAAATCTCTCGATGAGCCGGAACTGCTGGCAGTTGGATGGATTTATGTTTTTATCGATGAATACGGTTATAAAGCCCAGATTGTGTCAATCTTGGATGCAAAAATTAGCTGTGGAAACTGTACGAAAATTTGTTCGCAAAATTCCCATAAAAAGTTTCTTATTCCAAGCAATTCTAGACGTGCGGCCATGTTTTTGGAGGCAGTAGAGTCGATATATCGAAGGCCGCTGTACGCTCAAATTTTCAATCACCGGTTTATACTTCTGCTTCTGTCCAATCTGAGCGTTGCAATCGTCAATGATGATCTTGATGGCTTGGGTAGCGGAAGTATTTGCGCTCCAGCTGTGCGTAGAATTCTTCTTTGTCACCATCAATACTTCCAAGGTGAGAGCTATGCCCTAGAGGCACCAAGAGTGGACAGTATTGTTTGCAAGAATGAAAGATATGAAGAGAAAGTGTTAAAAGTTCCGTCAGTGTAGGGTAGGTTAAATATTGAATAGAAGTACATTGAAAATATCCACGAGTGAACCATGATGACTTTTATTTTCTACTTCTATCAAAACGCATTGAATAAATATAACCGCTACCCAAGCAACAATTTTAGTTTTATTCCAGCCGAATAGTCCTTTTCTCGGCTTTGTTGATAAAACTACATTCAAAACTGTTTTGTCTACCAACACCTCCTCTTTGCTTCTTTAAAGCTAATAGTTGTACAAATTGGCTCACTCTATAGACGGTGGTGAAAATAAGTTAATAAAACCTTTATACGACCATAATGATTTTGACACTCTTCTAGTGAAAGATGTTTTGACCACTTGAGAACCTTCATAAAACCTATTGACTGCCATGAAAACCATCATATGGCCCAATGGCCCAGCTGTCAAACTTCACTGTGATATCGTGGTTGGTTTTTGTTGTTTTGCTTTGGTCGATTCTCTGCTCTTCTGACTCATTTAGCAGTACAGAATATCTAATGAAAAGTCAACTGTTGTTGAAAATTTTATCAGCTTATTTAAACAATAAGCTGAATTCACGCTTCGTTTAGTAAAATATTTAAATACTAGTACCGATTTCTGATTCGGACCGATTACAACAGTAAGGATGCTATTGGGGCCACACACAAAGTGTAATGGTGTTTTTTCATCGGAAAACCAAGGTGATTTTTTATAATGTTGGAAGTCCGATTTGATCTGAGTTAAACCAATAATAAGGATGCTATTGGAGCCACTCACAAAGTGTGATGTGGTTTTCCGTTAGGAAAACAAGGATAATTTTATGAACGCTTGAGAGACGCTTTGTTGTTCTCTTACTGTGCTCACTCGATCACTCGTTACACCGAATTATAGATAACCGAAACAACACGAAACGCGCCATGCTCGATAGGAAAATAGTGCGTAATAAAGCATCGACACAACCTTTCACAGCCGATGCTCGAACCAAACTCTTTTTTCGTAACTTACAATTTTTACTACTGTATTCTACAATCTAATAACTGTATCAATCAAGTTGAAGTGTCTAATGAACAATCTATGCTAATCCATTAAAAATTGAAATTTAGGGATTTCGTAAAAATAAGAGTCCGTAGATGCATTTTGTGCCTTCTGGTAACTTTATGTTTCTATTGATATCCATGCTCATCGGTTTAATACCAACCGGGAGAGACTTGGCCTTATACAAATGGATTTCATTATCTCCAGTCCGCTCAACCAATCGCAACGTTTTGTGATAGATTGGACGGATTATTATAATTTGAGATAACTCCATGCAGATGTCTTCCAAGTTTGGCAGATCGACAAGCAATCGGTGGAGAGTTTAGAGGAAGACCGGAAGAATAAGCGATGGTTCTGCGCGTGTTTATAAACAGAAGAACCTTCATAACAAAACGAATCATCGGGTAAAATACATACGGTTTTTTTTTTTTTTAATTATAAGCAGTCTGAAGCAGTTATTTGATTCATTTTATCCAGAAGTACCATAAATGGACATTCGAAAGTTTTCAAAAGTAAGTATAATATTTTCCAGCATGTAATTAAAAAAAAAACAAGCAAACAAAACAAAACGAATGTTTTTTCATGCAGCTGAAATAACCACGAATAGAAAAATATGCAAAATGGTTGTATTTCTCCAATTTGAACAACAATTTTAATGTAATTCAATGATTTCATACTACTCAATGGTTTCATACTACTCAGATACACATGATTGCTACATATACCGTGTTTCGACAGAACGTGTTTCAGTTGGATCATATCAGATACATCGGTTCAAATTTCCAAACGCAGATGCAGATGTGTACATAAATTATTTTTAAAATATTGAGGAATAGCTGTTGGAACGCATATGAATTTCTTTTCGTCCTTGATGAATAAAATTTCTTAAATTATTTACTAACTACTCGTGTGTTGAGAATGCAAGTAGCAACAATTCAGCACAAAAAACACAGCTTGCTTACATTTGTTACTTACGTCGTTTTAAAAGGTTATGTTTGATGTTCCTGTTTAGAAAATATCAGATAAAATAATTATACTAAAGGTGAGCAAAGGGGACACAAACCATAAGCTATAAACCACCATAACTCAAAATGCATGTTTGTTAAAAGCTAATCACTTATTATTTGAACAACCATTAAAAAAATATAATCTATTCAAACGGTGTGACCGTCATATGGCCCAATGGCCCAGCTGTCAAACTTCACTGTGATATCGTGGTTGGTTTTTGTTGTTTTGCTTTGGTCGATTCTCTGCTCTTCTGACTCATTTAGCAGTACAGAATATCTAATGAAAAGTCAACTGTTGTTGAAAATTTTGTTTGAAGGCAAAATATCCAAAACAAATGTTTTTTTAGAGCGTATCATAAGCGCATTTAATGTTACCGTGAATATTATTACGTAAGAGCCGAAAATGTATGCGCCTCGGAAATTAACGGAGTTTACAAAAACAAACTCAAAATTAAAACACATATATTCGATAAATGAATCATGAATTTCCTGAAAATTGATGGAATTCGATAAAGTTATCTAAAAGAATGCTGGTCTCCGATAAACAGTTCATTCGCATTCCATTTAAAATTTGGTTCATTGGTTTTTCCCTTTTCAAACATTTCTTATATTTCAATATGGAGATTGGACAGTTTTGCAAAACAGCCAATCTATTTTCGCCATTTAAGACCGGTTGTTCTCTACGGGCACGAGACGTGGACGATGCTCGAGGAGGACCTGTAAGCACTTGGTGTTTTCGAACGCCGGGTGCTTAGGACCATCTTTGGCGGCGTACAGGAGGATGGAGTGTGGCGGCGAAGATGGAACCACGAGCTCGCTGAACTCTACGGCGAACCCAGCATTCAGAAGGTCGCGAAGGCTGGAAGGATACGGTGGGCAGGGCATGTTGTGAGAATGCCGGACAACAACC
The DNA here is from genome assembly GCA_024533555.2 of Aedes koreicus. NCBI lineage: Eukaryota > Metazoa > Arthropoda > Insecta > Diptera > Culicidae > Aedes > Aedes koreicus. The sequence goes on from JAHHFK020001079.1 coordinate 176,194, forward strand.
CTGCAAAAATTGTGTTCGCCTCGAATCCAGCCGGTACAAGAAGCCGTGGGGCACAGCGAGCACGATGGGCGGACCAGGTGCAACAGGGTTTGGCGAGTGTGGGTCGTCAACGAGGTTGGAGAGAGGCAGCCATAGACCGAGTATATTGGCGAAATGTTGTAGATGAAGTCATATCGTAAATACGATGTATGGCTATTTAAATAAATAAATAATTATCTTCGCCATTACTTAATGGTGTTCCGATCAAAATTTGGTCAAACAGTTATGTGTGTGAGTCAATCAAAGTTTTTATTAATAAGTCAAATTCTTTTCCTTTTTCAAGTTCAGTTAATACAGAATTCAGGCAAAATATTCAGCTTAGCTTTCTTTTTACCGAATGCCAAATGCCGGATCTTTACAGTCTTCTTGTCCACTTTATTCGCCGCAGAACGCCAGTTTGCATTGAACTGTTTCTCGCTCACAACAGCTTTTTGAGTCTTCTTAAGGTTCCGCTTGGCAATGGCCGAATATTGTTCAATTGGGCGGAGCTCTGGCGTCTTGGGAGGGTTCTTGTCCTTGGGCACCACTTAAACGTTGTGCATGAAATTCTGTTGGCGAAGCAACCCTTGCGCTGAACTGGCCGGCTTGACGTGCCGCAAGGGCTCAGTAGGGATCAAGACCCGAAGCTAAGAGTCAGTTCCTTTGTGGTTATATCACATTTATTAGCAGAGCAGCACATCGAAATTTTAGGTTCATTTTATGCTTTATATCCCATGATTCCTTATATACTATACAATTTCAGATCATCCATGGATATCCCAAGTTTTGTAAAATAATTTTAAATCAATTTTTTTTTCTCGTGGCTATGCTACATTGTCTTAGCTTTCAGGTTCATGGTACAATTGCAGCAGGACCACAATCTGCAGACATTTAAATAAAAATGAAATTATCATCATTTTATATTATAACATCCATGCATTACATTTTGTATGCTTTTTTATAAGTCATTTTCAGCTCCGCATATATGCATCCTTGTCAGTTATAGCTCATCTAACCTACGTTATGTATTTGAAAAGATAGAAAGGTTTTTGATGTTTTTTTTATTTTTTAGAAAAAATCACATTCGAAAAATTCTACTTAAAAAAAAGCTCTTTCCTTCTTCATCAAAAATATATATTAATTTACAACCTAGCAGTTTACAATCATTCATTTCCTATTTCACAGACATAAAGTATCATTTATGGGTCCAGATGAACAAGAGCTATCGAAAAATTCATTTTTTTATCTTTTTGTATGTTTGTTTTATTAAGATTCAGTTTTTGGATTCATACTCATATGAAATTTATTTTGCCTTATTATTAGCTGTTTTCATTATGATATTAATACACATCTAATTTTTATTTTCAGTAACATACCAGCAGATGTCAGATACATCTTGTACCTACGTTTATTATGTTCTCTGACTATTATTGTGAAAACAAATTCTAATCTTAGTAGATCTTAATCCAATAGAAACTTCAAAAGTGGAAGTCTTTCGATGAGTGGATGTTCAGCTTAGTTACGGATATATGTATTCTACTATAGTTTACTGGCCTGCTGGTATTATTATTTTATATTATAACGTCAGTTTATTATTTTATGTTATGATATTAAATGATGTGACATAATTGCATTTAAATTCATTTAATTAAAATCACTATTTCCGATGAGACTCACTACATAAATTATTGCAAGGAAACGGAACAGCACATCGAAATTTTAGGTTTACTTTTCTATTGCTATATAATTTCAGATCATTCATAGGTATCCCAAGTTTTATGAGATAATTTAATATCATTTTTTTTTTCTCGCAGCTACATTGTCTAACTTTCAGGTCCACAAATGGAAGTGCTATTATCATTCTTATATTCATTCACTATATTATTTGTCATTATAATATTCATTCACTATATTTTTATAATTATAATATATTCACAAGATTTTAAATATTACTATATGACACTGAATATATATTGGGAAAGGAGGGAGCATCAGGGTATCACTCAAGCTGGAATTGGACAATGGAGTGGTATGACAACCGGCGTCTAGGAGGGAACAAACAGTATCATTTTCTTTATCCTACCGATTCGATTGTGATGCTGTGAATTCTACTCCAACAGTTTCAGTGAGAGTGACGCGCCCTTCTTAACAAGCCATCCCGTAGAAAGCTTAATAAGTATTGCGAATTGGGTTATTCGATTTGTTGGATCGTATCGTTGGAAGGAGAATCTCATGTTCCCGCGGGTTTCGCGTAAGTGTCTCTGCTTACGGGTCCGCCCCACCGTTTTTGGCCCTTCATACAGCGTTACTGTGAATGCAACCCGGTAACTCAATTTGATCTTGCTATTAAGTGGAGCTGCATACATGACAAGGTCTTAGAAGGGATGGTGGCTACCTTACATACATACATACATACATTGGAAATCCGATTTGATCTGAGTTAAACCAATAATAAGGATGCTATTGGAGCCACTCACAAAGTGTGATGGTGGTTTTCCGTTAGGAAAACAAGGATAATTTTATGAACGCTTGAGAGACGCTTTGTTGTTCTCTTACTGTGCTCACTCGATCACTCGTTACACCGAATTATAGATAACCGAAACAACACAAACGCGCCATGCTCGATAGGAAAATAGTGCGTAATAAAGCATCGACACAACCTTTCACAGCCGATGCTCGAACCAAACTCTTTTTCGTAACTTACAATTTTTACTACTGTATTCTACAATCTATTGCACTGCTGTAACTAATAACTGTATCAATCAAGTTGAAGTGTCTAATGAACAATCTATGCTAATCCATTAAAAATTGAAATTGAGGGATTTCGTAAAAATAAGAGTCCGTAGATGCATTTTGTGCCTTCTGGTAACTTTATGTTTCTATTGATATCCATGCTCATCGGTTTAATACCAACCGGGAGAGACTTGGCCTTATACAAATGGATTTCATTATCTCCAGTCCGCTCAACCAATCTCAACGTTTTGTGATAGATTGGACGGATTATTATAATTTGAGATAACTCCATGCAGATGTCTTCCAAGTTTGGCAGATCGACAAGCAATCGGTGGAGAGTTTAGAGGAAGACCGGAAGAATAAGCGATGGTTCTGCGCGTGTTTATAAACAGAAGAACCTTCATAACAAAACGAATCATCGGGTAAAATACATACGGTTTTTTTTTTTAATTATAAGCAGTCTAAAGCAGTTATTTGATTCATTTTATCCAGAAGTACCATAAATGGACATTCGAAAGTTTTTCAAAAGTAAGTATAATATTTTCCAGCATGTAATTAAAAAAAAATCAAGCAAACAAAACAAAACGAATGTTTTTTCATGCAGCTGAAATAACCACGAATAGAAAAATATGCAAAATGGTTGTATTTCTCGAATTTGAACAACAATTTTAATGTAATTCAATGATACACCGTTTTGGTTTCATACTACTCAGATACGCATGATTGCTACATATACCGTGTTTCGACAGAACGTGTTTCAGTTGGATCATATCAGATAAATCGGTTCAAATTTCAAAACGCAGATGCAGATGTGTATATAAATTATTTTTAAAATATTGAGGAATAGCTGTTGGAACGCATATGAATTTCTTTTCGTCATTGATGAATAAAATTTCTTAAATTATTTACTAACTACTCGTGTGTTAAGAATGCAAGTAGCAACAATTCAGCACAAAAAACACAGCTTGCTTACATTTGTTACTTACGTCGTTTTAAAAGGTTATGTTTGATGTTCCTTTTTAGAAAATATCAGATAAAATAATTATACTAAAGGTGAGCAAAGGGGACACAAACCATAAGCTATAAACCACCAAAACTCAAAATGTATGTTTGTTAAAAGCTAATCACTTATTATTTGAACAACCATTAAAAAAATATAATCTATTCAAACGGTGTGAGCATGGTGAGTAAAAAACGGTGTTTCTTCTGTGTTGCTTTGGGTGAGAGGGTCGCGGATGAAAAGTACATTTTCAGTACAAACTGCAAACAAATTCGGTGGTTATTCTATACAAAAATCCAACATGACCCGTTAAATGTTTGGCATTCGATGTGGTTTGATTTAAAAACATGGGAAAAATCGAAAGTTTTTAAAATCGTTTTTTTTATTCCAGACCTAGAATTGATTATTCTTGTTGCAAGAAACGGACGGGTATTGTCAAATACTTTGGGTGAGAGTAGAGAAGATAATCCACCAGCATTCAGGCGTATTGTCACATAAATGGGGCTCCATTCCCGCTCCATCTGTCGGAACATGAAAATGACTCTACTCTACTGGTCCACCGGGCGTTGTATTGTCCGTTAAGTGTCCGTTAATATTAATTGTTCAGTATGTGCAACCACTGGTTGGAGACGATGTAATTTCTCTCTCTCTCTCTCTCTCTCTCTCTCTCTCTCTCTCTCTCTCTCTCTCTCTCTAAAAAAAACTCGCCCCCCCCCCTATTGAAATCCGGGCTACGCCTATGTCTGCTTAGAAAGAAATAATTATAAGGACAAGCTGATTGTGTTTGCGTTCGCTGGTCTCCTAAGTTTTTAAACAAATATTACCATTGTTATAATACCACACTCACCAATTCAACCTATATTATGACCGAAAATTTTGATTTTCATATTTATTATGTGGTTTTCAGAAAATGCCGAAATCAATCACTCTTTCAGAGTTTAAGCGCGGGGAAATTCAGGCTCATCGTGCAAATGGACTGACAATCCGTGAGATCGCAAGCAGAATAGGGAGGAGTAAAACGGTGGTAAGTAATTTCGTGGAATTGGGCGAAAAATATGCGACCATCAAGAGAAACGGACGTCCAGCATCGGTTTTAGAACGCGCAAAACGTGAAATTAAGCGATTGGCAATCAATCGTAGGCTTTCTCCGGGCGATATCAGGAAGGAATTGAATTTTCCAGTGTCTAAACGTCGAGTGCAGCAAATTTTAAGCAGTGATAATAATACCAAATATGGTGAATGTGTGCCCGTTCCTCGTGTATGGCCTCGACATAAAAAAACAAGATTGGAATTTGCAGAAAAGTATAAATTCTGGGAAAAAGAGTGGGAAAATGTGGAATTCATCGATGAAAAGAAATTTAATTTAGATGGATGGACAGGATATTGATCGACAGGATATAAGACGCGAAAAGCCACAAAGGGAATGAGAAATTTTGGAGGCAGCACTCTGATGATCTGGGCAGGTTAAAGTCTTGCTGGAAAAACACCACTGTGTTTCATTTCGACCAGACTGAATTCTGAAAAGTATGTGAAGCTCTTGGACGAAGTTTTGATCTCATTTGCTGTAAATATTATAGATGACAACATTATATTTCAGCAAGACAAAACCGCGTGCCATTCTACACGAAACACGAAATCGTTTCTTGCGAATAGTAACATCCCTGTTTTCAAATGTCCAGCATGTAGCCCAGATCTCAATCCAATCAAGAATGTTTGGGACCTATTTTCCCCTGCGTGTCGCCCAGAGTTTTCAATCATGGGCGTATGTTTGACACCCTTCTCCAACTCCGAACTGCTATTGTCGAAGAATGGAGCAAGTTGGACAATGATATTCTAAAACATCACTTCAATGCCGAGACGACTGATGGAGGTCATAAGAAACAAGGGCGGAGCAACAAGCATTATTAATTACTCTTAATTTCATGCAATAAACTAAGTTTTTGTTGAAATTTTAACTTTGTCCTTATACTTATTTCCTGTGGTAGAATTTTAATTTATTTTCAATAATTAATTTAGGGTTTGCATCACAAGTTAATGGAGGGGGGGCGACCCCGGCGTAGTGGTTAACATCCATACCTCTCACGCCAAAGTCACGAGTTCAAATCTCACCCCCGGACAAGTTACGAAAAACACCCAAAAGAGGAGTTTGAGTGACTACGACGGGAGATGAACCAGCCCGAGGCTGAAAATCTCGATAATACAGAAACAAAAAAAAAAAACAAGTTAATGAAACCAGTTGAGCAGTTTTTTTTTGTAAATTCTAGAATACTGACCAAAAACTTAGGTAACAGAAACTATAAACGCAACAGAAGCCTTTTGAGTCTTGTCTTTATATTTATTTCACTCAGTGTATGTACAAAAATCAGCGTTATTGGCTGCCAGACTGCTGCGAAATTAGGGTGGTTGGATAGTAACATTCACCATACAATCAGGAGATCCAACTGTAAGATCAAAATTACGAGGGGATACATTAGAAGTACACACTTGGAAACCATTAATTTTACACCAGTCGTAACTCATCGTTAATGAAAGTCGGAGGACTTAAACTAAGACTTTCTTTTGTTCTACAGGAGCCTTGTATTTGGCGATCTCAGGGCACCGACATTTACATGACACTTTGGTAGTGTGTAGATGAAAGATAAAAATCAAATTGATACGCCATTGAAACTGCCGACGTTATCAGGCAATAACTGGAATCGACTAATAAAAGAGTTTTTTTTACTATAGACACAGTTCAATAGAAAAAAAAAACAAGTCAGTTTTTGCGGTAACTTTACCGATTTGTCCAGTGCCAACAACAAGTTTCAACATTTAGTCCAATTGAAAACAGAAATAGAACTCTGTTGGTTATGTCATTCCAAGTAACAATAAGACAAGTGACGGGAAATTTGTTTTCGTTCACAATTGTGCTGTTGTTGCTAGTCGTCGCAGAAATGCAGAGAATACCCTCGTTATAAAACAAGATATCCTCTTGTGTTGATTTGTTTGATAGGAAAGGAATTTAATTCGTAATCGTGTGCAATATTTCACTCAAAGTAGGGCATTGTATTTTTTTTATCAATCTGTTTGTCCGAAATACTGTGGAAGTGATATGGCTGTGTACTAGCTATGACCGCATTTTTTACGCTGTTTTGAGACGTTATTTGCGTTGTCTTACATACTTATAAATTATGAATTTCACATGAGATGTTAGATAAACGATTTCATGAATAAATGCGCCACTCGCCAACTCGTGAATTTATTTTTTCGTTACTTTCAACTCATTTTTATGTTCTGAACAATGCTGACAAGTGTCAGTCTCAGGGCATTGAAATTTACACGACTTTTTGGTAGTGTGTAGTTGAATAATGAAAACAACATCGTTGATCAATGTATTCAGTTCTAAATGTAACAACATTCCAATTTATCATTTTTATTTTAAGATAAAGCAATATCAAGGTGAACGTCGCTAGTATTCAAAATTGAACACTACCATGGCCGATTTGCATCACCATTTCGAATTTTTGAAGGCCCAAATCTAGCCGTTGGTACACTGGTGAGCATCGAAGTCGGTCTGGTATCAATTCCAGTCGGCGCCGTTGGGATTTTCTGAGACGAAAAACTTCGGATTTCCTTCGAAAGGAAAGTAAAGCCGTTGGTCCCAGCCCATATGTTGATGAGTTCGATACGTAGTTTCCAGGTCGCCTTCCTGGCGTGGCGAACCAGCCTCAGGCAAAAAATCACGTAAATATGAAACAACAACAACAAAAACAGCATCCTCTGTTCATGCGGTGTCCACTAACATTCATTTGTGACATATCCAACAGAGCTGTATAAGAACATACTGTCCTCAGGTTGGGCGTATGATGAGAACAGTCGATAAAATAATTGTCATATGCCACAAAACATAGAAGAAGCAGCACCTTTCTAGAAAAATAAGGAACAGAAACTCATTATTGGTAATGATTACGTGTACGATAATTTATCAACGCATTGGTATTTTACTTCACAACTGATTGAATTGCATCCCTTGAAGCATTGTTGTTTGAAGTCATCGTTCCTTAATAAATAATCCTTATCATATTGTCGGTAAATACTTATCAAATCATAAAGATGTCACCGTCCTTGCAGCCAAAAATCCAAAAAACTCCACCCATTTCTTATCACTCATGTGACGAAAACATACCCTGCCTCTAAAATGGTTGGGTTGTTGTTTTGCTTGATTTTGTATGAAGGAGTGTGAGGAATTGATTTGCCAACCATCTAGACTAACTTCCTGAGGGCGGAGTCACTGTTAGTCAAACGTGTTTGAACGTGTGTACTTTGACTATCAGGTTAGATAGTACACACTTTCTGCACATGTTTGTGTGAAGTCGTCAGGATCAATGAAATAGAAATATTAATTTAAGTATCAATTTTATTTATATTGATTCTTTTCCAATAGCAATCCTTAACTAATATTGAAAGAGTACGCTCAAGCAGGCGTTGATTGTTCTACACCATATTCAATGCATATCCTTGAAGGGGAATTTATCTATTCTTGGCAGTGAGAGCTGACTCCACATTTTTATAAGTATTTTCTCGCCGTCGGTCAGACTCAAGTTATTTGTTTGCTCCATGCTTCTCTATCTAGTATAATTATCCATAACTGCTTGGTTATGGAACTGCTTGAGATTTTATACAGCCACAAGTTTCTCAAATGAGTTAAGAAGCCCGTGTTTTGTCCGGCTTTCGTTCCATTTGAAGTGTTCGAGAAAAGGGCTATTCACATTAGGCCGGGCCGTGCCCGGGCCGGAATCGAAAAGCTTTTATTTCACGGCCAGTATGTTTTGTTTACTTCACACTGTACCGGGATTGTTCCGGGATTCTATGATGTAGATTTCACGCAAACATCAACGGATCTCAGTTGTTTTTGTTTTTGTTGTTGCAGCGTTTACTCGCACATAAGGAAGATGTACCTATATTAATCTCATCACTTTGCAATTCTTCCTACTTGAAATAAAACGATATACACGTGACAGGAATAGTTAGTAATGTTTGTTGTAGTTATTTAACGTGAGCAAACATTATTAGAAAACAAAACCGATCCTTCAACTGCTCAATTGTTTGATTCATCGTAGGATGAATAAAGGAACAATGAGATTAATAAAGGGGCAGTTACCATATTTTGGTTTTAACCAGCCAAAATTTTATGTATCAAAAATCCATTTTTGATAGTTGAAAGCTTGAAAATAAATTTTAGAAATGTTTGTCGACCGCAAAATTATTGACGAATATTGTAAATAATAGATCGAGTCTGGATGCGATACATTTACGTTACATCGTGGACTGGTGGCAATCATTTTTTTAAATCATGAATAGTCCGCACTTCATAAGGTCGGTATCGTGTTCGAAAGAAATTTTTTTTTCTATCTCAATCCCATGTTAAATTCCGTTCACTGAAACGGAACAGTAAAGAATCGAAAAGAAATTTCTGCAGCAGTATCCACCTGAAAAGAACGAAAAATAACATTGGAATTTGTAAGGTTCCCACGCAAACTAATGGGCGCTGTCAATTTTACTTTCGGAAAACTGAACGGATGACTGAAACCCTGGTATAGAAAACCTGTTTAAAATGTTCTGAACTACTAATGCAACAACAATATAAACACACTTAGAAAGTTATCTTAAGAAATAAAGTTGATAGGTTACTCATCATGCATTTATAATCGTTAACTTATCAATTTAAGTCATGACATAATGCATTTAAACCGTTAATTTAGTTAAAGTAGAAATATTTCCTAAACATTGTGTTGTCTTTGAGAGCGCTTTTGCATCGTAAACCCTTGTGCTGCCGTCTATCAGTTACAATGTTTCTTTTTGAAAGGTGTTTGCTAATTGCCACTGGCAGAAAAGATGGTTATTTACATTAAACAGGCGTACTATAGGAACAAGAATTATGAAATACCGCCGCAACTATAAGAACACCTATTCCTATTTATGGAGGAGCTTTTCAATCTCAAAAGTAAATTCAATTGCCAAATGAACATTTTCCTCGGAAAATTGAGAGCAAATGTTGTTTGTTGATATTCTTGGAGTAAAGTTTATTTGATTTTAAATTTATAAAATAAGTCCGTTCCTACACACTTGGGCCATTTACCCTAGATAAAGTTAAACAAAAATAAATAACTAGCCTTTCATATCGAAGGCCTTGCTCAAGTCTTTTTAAAAAATGGGTGAAATTGGTAGAATCCTTGTAACATTTACTTTAAGGGCTGACGCTGAAGCATTTTCGACGGCAACCATTACCTCAAAATTTAGAATTGATATAACTCAGAATCTGTACTAGATATTGGATATTTAATCACATCAGTTTGTATGCTTACTTGTTGTAAGAAATCTGATATAGATCTATTTGATGTTCATTCACTAACTTTCGAGATTTATCAATTTGAAATAGCGAGGAAAATTTGCGAGAGAAGGATATAAAAGATAGGAAAAAAAACACGGAGCAGCAATTCACCTTAAAATTGTGTTCCCGGCAATGACAATTTGCGCTAAACATTCGGATCATTTTTGTAAAGACAAATTTAAAACGCAAATCAAATTAGCTTGGAACACCAAATAAGTTTTCTACATTCTCACAAAACACATGATTTGCGCTTGTTGTGCAGATCGCTCACAACTACATATAAATTAAAGCGCATGCTTCCAGCCGTGCTGAGACCGAGCTGTCAAAAATATCGTTGCCAAGAAATATTTTTTACCAGCCCGGTCAAACACCGGTGAGACCACGAACACGGCCCGGTGCTTTAATGTGAACGGTCGCATACTGCACTCAAACAATCAATTCGTAGCATAACTCGGTCGTGTCCCGACCGGGGCTCGGCCCGGCCTAATGTGAATAGCCCTTGGCGGAGCTCTGGCATGTTGGGAGGCTTCTTGTCCTTGGGCACCACCTGAACGTTGTTGGCAGCATACCACTCCATGGCCTTTTTTCCGTAATGGCAAGATGCCAAATCTGGCCAAAATAGAACGGAATAATTGTGTCGCTTCAGGAAAGGCAGTAGACGTTTTTGTAGGCACTCGTTCAGATAAATATCCTGGTTGACGGTTCCGGTCGCAATGTAAACTTTGCTCTTCAAGCCACAGGAACAGATGGTCTGCCACACCAGATATTTCTTGCCGCGAACTACGACAGTTTAATGTGCTTGAAAATATCTGCCACCTTTCCTCGTCCAGTTGCCGTATAAAATTCCTGTCCAAGAAGCTGTTTAAAGTCTGCCTTGACGTATGTTTCATCGTCCTGTACCACGCAATCAAACTTCGTCAGCATCGTCGTGTACAACTTTTGTGATCGTGCTTTGGCCGACGTGTTTTGTTTATCGTCGTGATTTGGAGTCACCACTTTCTTGTAAGTCGACAGTCTAGCTCGTTTTTTATCCACGGTTGAAGGCGCCACTCCCAGCTTATTTGCGACATCTCGGACGGAGAGGTTGGGGTTCCGCTCGAAACAGCGGGCAACTCTTTTTGTCGTCGCTGTGGTCTCCGGATTTCGATTTCCCCCCCGATCCAGCTTTCCTGACTGTCGACAAACGTTCACCGAACACTTTTAATACGTTGATTTAGCCACATTCAACAATTTCGCCAACTTGGCGTGAGAGTAGTTTGGATTTTCGCCATGCACGTGCAAAATTTTGATGCGTTTCTTCTCTTCCTTCGACGACATTTTGATAACTGAAGTGCTAATCTCAAAATCAAAATAGAGGCATGATGCTACACACACACATCTTCAAAATGAGGGGTGTGCAAAATTTTTTAATGCACGATGAAAGGAAATGCGTCAAGTTCAAGTCGACCAAAATCGACCGTCTAAGACGCAGACCGCGTCGCGTGACACCATACGGTTTGCGCTTACCACTCTCAGGCACATTAGCCTGTGCGTAATGTCGAGCTAACCAAGGTAGTTTTTAGTACTCTTGGCGGTGGCCCATGCCGGCACGCCATACCTTAGTATGAACAGAGCGACGCTGGCCAGGAGCTTCCGTTTGCTCCCTTGTACGGCTGAGCTATTCGACATCATGCGGGAAAATGCCGATATAGCCATAGAAGCTTTCTTGCAAGCGTGGTGACGTGGCTGATCAAGGACAGATTGTCGTCAATCATAGCCCCAAATACGGGCCGGATCGCTTCGAGGACCGCTTCGAGGTGGTGGTGCTGTTGCCTGCATATTGCTGTTGGTGACCTAAGTAATCTCGTATGATGGTCTAACATCCATCCCTCGACAATATCAATGGAGTGCGTGGCCATTAACTCCACCTCTGCTATGGACTCTCCATAGACTTCTAGGGTAATGTCATCCGCGAAACTGACTATCTTTTCCCCTTTAGGGAACTTCAACTTCAACATTTCGTCATATATCGTGTTCCATAGCACTGAACGCAGGATTGAACCTTGCTGTACGATAATGAACCACCCGGAGCACTACAACCCTGACAATCCATCACCGTCTCGGCAACAGCTGATCGACAGACAACAAAGGCTGTTGATCCATATCAACTACCCATGGCTATTGTCTGCATCCAAACCTTCGTTTGCGACCTTCTATCTACAAGCTTCAACCACATCACCAAGGCGGCAGATGAGAACAGCGTATGTAGCCGATGGTCGGTCGCCGTCGCCGTCGTCGTCGTCGTGAGTGAATGGCTAATAAAAATGTGGAAATAAATGTAGTGGTTGTGATTTATAAATTCGCGTAATGTGTTGTTTGAGTGCCTCAGGATTAAACCGAGGAAGCCACCTTGACCACTGCGGTTGGTCAACTCCGTACCCCACGTCCCGCTACTAGCAACACCGGCGGTAATTTATTGCCCGATCCTCAGCAGTGTTGGAGTCGGCACGGATGCTCCACTGCCAATCATCGAAGGAGGTAAGCCGGCTACCCAACACTTGCAGAACTCCTGCAGTGATTTGAACACGTTCCTGACCCGCAGCAGTGTTATATACCAGTACCCGATTTTGGAAGTAGTTGCCCAGAATTCTGTACAGATACCCAGGAACCCGGAGACGTTGGAGCGATTTAGCAATAGCCTTCCAACTGGCGCTATTGAACGCATTTCTCACATCCAGGGTGACTACTGCACAGTAGCAAACTCCCCGCCTCTCACGTTGGGTTGCCACCTCAGCCGTCTTGGTGACGGACATGATGGCATCCACCGTTGACTTCCCTTTATGGAAGCCAAAATGATTCTTGGACAGGCCATCCGTACCCTTCGTGAACTTTGACAACCTGTTCAGGATTAACTTCTCCAGCACCTTACCCGTCGTATCCAACAAGCATATCGGACGGTATGCCGATGGATCACCCGGTGGCTTCCCTGTCATCGGCAGCAATACTAGCGTCTGGATTCTCCAGGCGTCCGGGAAGACGCCCACGTCCAGACATTTTTGCATCACCACCCTGAACATTTCGGGAGCCAGCAGAATAGCTGTCTTGATAGCCTAGTTCGGTATGCCATCTGACCCCGGCGCATTGCTCACCTTTTGCGACTTTTCTATCTCAATGAGTTCATCATTCGTAACCGTCGCCTCGTCCCTTTCCTCCATGCGTTTATCATCGCCCACGTGCTTGAGGATGTTTGGCGTTGCCGATCATCCTTCTACCCCCATGACAGCGTTATGGTCATGGGTCTTAGGGAGGTCAGGGACTCGGGTCGTGGTGAGGAAAGAGTCCCCCAATGACCACCTTCAGTAGCTCTGGTGATTGCTCGGTTGGAGATGCTGCACCTTTGGTTTTGGCAATTAGCACCCGGTAGGCGTCACCCCATGGGCTCGCATTGGCCCTCGCACACAGGCCCTCGAAATAGGCTCGTCTGCTGGCCTTTCTAACCCTCTTTAGCGCAGCCTTGGCGGCGACTAACGCTACTCGACGCTCCGTTCCTTCGGAGTCCGACCGCGCCCTCTGCATCCTCCGACATATTTGTTTGAGTATTTTATAATGTGCCACTAACAGAATGTACTAATCACATATAGGGAAACTGCCCCCATATTAATCTCATTGTTCCTATATTCATTCTACGATGAATCAAACAATTGGGCACTTGAAGGATCGGTTTTGTTTTCTAATAATGTTTGCTTACGTTAAATAACTACAACAAACATTACTAACTAATCCTCCAACTGCCCAATTGTTTGATTCATCGTAGGATGAATATTGGAACAATGAGATTAATGTGGGGGCAGGTCCCCTATATGAATGAAATCATGAATTATACTGCTTGCCAAATTCATCGATATACACAATCTACGATATTCATTTCAGAAGCTTGGATACAAGTGTGAATTAATTAAAGTGACTCGTCAGAGCAAAGAACACTTTCACGAAGAATAATGCGATTGAGTGAAATTGTCCAGTCTCTCTTTAATGTCCAGCGTATGCCCTACTCGAAGCTTAAAGATGGCCAACTATCTACTGAACAGCTTTTCCTGGAACATCAGGATGCTTTGTCTACAAATAATCCCAAAATCAGAGTTAGGTCCTTATTAACTCAAACCACATAAGCTTAGTGTATTATTTAATCCTGCTTCATATAGCGCGGTTAAAATTAGCGCGCAAAAGGAGCATTGACTGCATACATTTTTAAGATGGTTATAAATTATTTAATTTTATTTGCATCGTTACAAGCATTTCAAATGGTTGTTTGTTGTCGTTATGATGACATTCATCAAGGACCCGTATCAGACAGGAAAGTATGTAAAACTAACGGCCAGTTCAAAACATAATTCAAAATTATTCCATTTTTACAACTACCATAGCGGCGTCCAGAACACGACCAAAGGATCAGAGTCAGTGTGTCATACATTTACCTATTGCAAAACACTACAACTAGCAACATTGCTTTATCAGCAACGTGAACAAAAGCGACAATCAGTTGTTACTGTCAAGCAAACTACTGATCTGAGGTATTATAAAATTTGTTGTGGATAGACTTCCACCTGAAAAAAAATGCCTGTATAACATCACACACTGAAAAAAAAACGAACACTATCATCGGCAATCTTGTTGCAAATTAACTACTCTGTCAGAGAAAAATAAAAAAAATATATGTGTGTAAGGCCTGATTTTCAACCCAGAACATCCTGAACATGAAGAATTTCGGAACTTAAGATATGCAGTTGTAACTAAAGCTTTTCCGATTATGCAAAATCGGATTTAATCATTTAGTCTTAAGGAAGGTCAACAGCCATTATGAGATAATCGTGGTTGTTCTAGGTTTTGCAAACAGTCCTGGAGCTCAGAACTTGGAATTTATAGTTGTAACTATAGTTTGACGACTAGACAAATTTGCGATACGTGTTTAACCACGTTTAATTGATCGTCTGGAAGGTCAACCGACATATAATGAAATATGGGACATTCTGAGTCATACCAGACTGTTCATTAGTTTATAACTTTGGATCTACAATTGAAGTTGTAGCTTTTTCAGATATACAAATGTACAATATGACTGACATGAAGAGATAATCTGGGATATTCTAAGTCATCCAACCTGCCCTGGAATGCTAAACTTAGGATCTTTAATTATAACTGTTGCTTTTTTGACTGTACAAAGTAATGATGTGTTTATTGTGTCTTCTGGAAGGTCGGCATACTTTATGAGATGATCTGGGATGTTCTATATCATCTATATATCAGTTCTGGAGCTCAGAAATTAAGTTATGAAATTTTAACTGTAGCTTTTTAGGCTAGACAAATTCACGATATGTATTCAACCATGTTCAGTGGATCTTGTGGTAGGTCAACCGAAATTTTTGGATAACCTGGAATGTTCTAGGTCATATAAACTACTATGGTGTTCAGAACTCAGGATCTATAATTGGTCAGGGCACTTCTAGATTGCACCAAGCGGCTTTTGCGTCATTCTGCGTAACTGAACCCATACAATCCTCACAGAATATTTTTCGATGTATTATGGAGATGGATCACTTAAATTGTTTATTGGTTACAAACTTCAAAATCCACTGATGTGATTCATCTTAAAATTGAAAAGTTCTGTTTGAATGTGTCGGACAAAACTGATTTTTTTCGTTAGGCGCTTGGTGCAATTTGGCAGAACCTCAACTAACTGTAACTGTAGCTTTTTCAGCTGCAAGGCTAACTTAGAGTGACCTAGAACATCCCAGATTATCTCATGGTGTTTGTTGACCCCCCAGAAGATTCAATAATCATGTTTGAGTAGATATCGTAAGTTTTTATAGCTGAAAAAAAAATACGGTTACAACTAAGGTCTGTATCCACATTAATCCGGACACCTTCAAATGATTGTAACTTTTGAAATATTGCACGTAGGAATGAAAAATTTCACTGTGGTATAGCTGAGAGTCTATGATGAAAAAAACTATGATTGATGTTTACATTTCATGTTAAGTATTCAAGATGGCGACGAAAGAAAAACAAGTGCGCGAGCGAATTTTGTACGGGCGTACGGCAAATCCTGACTTGTCAATACAGGACCTTGCAAAAACATTGGATTTGCCTAAATCCACTGTTCACGATGTGCTCAAATCATTTTCGGAACGTTTGACGGTGGAGAGGAAACCGAGAAGTGACCAAAACATTGGACGCGCTGATCCTGTCATGGACCGAAAGGTGAAAAGGATATTAACGAAAAACCCAAATCTCTCCATTCGAACGGTGGCTCGTAAAATAGGGATGTCGCCTGGTTTTGTCCAAAAACCAAAACAACGTTTGGGACTTAAGTCGTATAAAGTAAAAACAGTTCCAAATCGCAACGACAAACAGAACTTGGCAGCAAAATCACGGGCTCGACGTTTGTACTGCGAATATTTGACGAAGTTTTCATGCGTTATTATGGACGATGAAACTTATGTCCTGGAGGATTTCAAGCAGCTTCCAGGGCTGGCTTTTTATTCTGCTATGGCCAGAAATGCTACAGCTGAGCATTTCAGAATGAAGAAGGCATCGAAATTTCCCAAAAAATACCTTGTGTGGCATGCAATGTGCACGTCTGGCAAAAAGAGTAAATCTTTCGACACTACAGGCACAATCAACAAGAAGATCTATCAGAAAGAGTGTCTGCAGAAGCGATTGCAACCCTTCATCAAAAGTCATAAAGAAAAACATTTGTTCTGGCCCGATTTGGCATCATGCCACTATGCTAAAACTGTGATGGAGCGGTACCAAGCAAATCAAGTGAACATTGTACCAAAAACCTCAAACCCGCCAAATTTCCAAGAGCTACGACCAATCGAGAGATATTGGGCTCTGATGAAGCGGAAGCTTTCTGGAAAGAAGCAAGGAATCAAAGATATCAAACACTTCCAGCAAATTTGGACAAAGACGGCTTCTACGATTTCGGAAGAGTCTGTACAAACCCTAATGTTAAGCGCAAAGTTCGGAAAATTTATGCAAATATCGAATAACTATGTTTTGTCTTCACGAATTGTTAAAACACATCCCATGAATCTGAAATAAACAACTACGACGGAAATATAATGGGAAATTTATGTTTTGAGGTGTCCGGAATATTGCGGATACAGACCTTATATTTAGAACTATAGTGTCATAAACCATTCGACTCAGCTCGACGAGATCATGAAATGCCTGTTTGTGTGTATGTGTGTGTGTATATGTTTGGGCATGTATGTGGCAAAATAAAGTAAGCCTCGTTTCTCAGCAACAACTCAACCGAATTGAGCGCTACAACCACCAAATGAAAAGTGTCATGGTCACATTGAACGCTTTTGTATAGCTTTGAAATCGGCTACCTCTGGTATCTCTGTTCAGAAATATTGACGGAACAAGTTCAGAAAATGCTCCGATTTTGGGAACTAACTCATGTTTCTCAGCCACCACTCCACCAAATTGAACGCCAAAAAGAGAGGTATCATGGTCTTATTGGATTGTTTTGGATTAGGATATCCGGTTCTGGAGATATGGCTGAAACAATGGCCAATCAGTTAATTAATTAATTAATTCATCCAATTAATACAAAATCATATTTAAACTTGAAATTATAGATCGTTCAAATATTGACAGTACAGTACTAGTCGGGATTGCAAAAACTTTGATGAAACGTATTCAATAAGTAGGAAAATGTCGCTGAAAACGGACATGGTTGAAAAGATGAACACTAGCTGATGCAAATCAATTATTATTTAGGAATAAATCAATTAAATAATGCTATTAAAACAAGTTGTATGATATGTTTTAGTTCATGTTAACAGAACAAAGTGAAATTTGCAATCGTATGTTTTGCTTTGAAGCAGTAAGTATCCATCTTCCATTTTTACCAAGTATTCCCAATCCTTCGTCAAAATTTTCGTTAAGTCGAAAGTAACAAATTTTAACAATGACTTAATAACAGATTTTCTTTCAAACCTGCTAGCTCGCCTACACGTATGAACACCACCAACAGACGGAACAATGATTTTGCCAGATGCTGTCCGCATACGAGAACAAACTGAAAAATTATCAAAAAAAAATATGTGTGAAGTCATTTTTTGTTACTTTCGATCATATGAAAATTTGAGGGACGATTGCTTGAACTCGATGTCCCATTTTGTGCTGAACCTTAATCACGGCAATACACACAAATTTACGCAGTGGTTTATTTCCCGCCCAGGGCAGGATAAAATGTTAAGAATAATTCAATAATTTCAGGAAATGAAGGCATCAGCAGTTGAATTAGCTCACCATACCAATCAAAGATCCCCGGTACAATTCTCTGGTGCACACATCTTTCACATGCATCCTGTTCGATTACATCGGATGCCTAGCAACATCAAACACCAAACGTGTACGTCTGTTTGTGTGTACAAACAGAATATAAATGTTTCCAAGTGCCTAAGCTCAAAATGTAGATCAGGCCAGAACCTTTTGAACCGATGTGCCACCAACCAGGCACAACTGGGAGAAACCGATTCCCCGCCATATCATGCTGCATGTCACAAATCACGAAAGTGTTGTCCACTCATCAGCCACTCGTTAGATTAATCAGCATTGTGATAAAAATAGACCCAGTATCTCCTCCGCAATCCATCAGCGGGGTGGGTGCTGCTATTGTAAATGCTAATTATACTCACGATCTTTGCTCAGCTGTCCGGACTCACCTAGTAGCGAACGAAAATTAATTGGAAATCCTCTCGTCGGTAAGATTCAGGATCTAGGATCGGTTTGCAAATTTCACAATGCTTTTGGAGTGGAATTTCCCTATCCATGAGCAATGCTTATCGTTACTGTATACACTGTGCACTTGCGTGCAAAATAGGTACACCAGGTGACCATCTAAAATTAAGCTTTGAACGTGCGATTTCCTGCCAAGGCTATCGAACATCATGATAGCAGATTGTACGTGTCAATGAATTTGGGCGACAATACGTATCCAATCGAATGATTTATATACGATCTCACATGATCCAGCCTTACCTTAAAAACGGTTTTCTACCAGAGTTTTTGCTAAATTTGAGACAAAAAAATAAAAAGCCACTATAATTCAACAATTTTTCGAGACTTGGGTGGAAATTCTAACAAGGTTCAATGAACTCTTAGCGTAAGATTAATTCAATAGATTAATCGATTTAAGTTTTCGTACACAAATGACGGCTCCACCTTAAATAGCAAGCGTCTATTTTAAAACTTGTATCGCTAAGAAGCCCACAGGTGATAACAGAATCAAAACAAATTAACATACGAACCTTTCATTGATAATAACTTCGCGAGGCTGGAAATGTATTGGAGGTCTACTGATAAGTTCAGTCAAATTTTGCGAGCTAGATTAGCTTCATTCGCATACAGAAGATTTAACAATGAATTTCAACCCGTTTGCTGGTGTGCGTTCGTTCATTCATTTCTACCCCCAGTAAATAAGGTAAAGTTTGCTTATTATAGCTTATCGCCGATTTGATAAGAAATTTGCTTGAATGAGAATCTTCAACACAAACATTAGAAACAAAACCCCTATCTGTGCCAGACCACGAACTTTTTTTTTTATGATTTTGTTTTTCGAGGACTACTTGGTGATGTAATAGAAATCATAACCTTTCCGAAAAAAAAATATGAAATACAATTGCCAGTTTATTAGAACAAAACAGAACAGAAGGTATGTAAAGGTATGTAAGAATCAAAATAATAAGGATTTTTCGTGCGCGAGACATTGTTTTTTGTTAATTCAGTTGGTGATCGTATTTGATGAACAGACAGTTTATTTAAAAAAAGTTGAAGAATCAATAAATTTTAGATGGCTTCTCATCATCACATTGCAATCCAACGAAACTTGAAAACAAAAGATTCGCAAGTGGTTTGGTCTATCTGAATTGGGGCCTCAGACAGCCTAGTTGCTACCCAAGTAACATTTTAAGTTTTATGAATTTCTGCAAGGGTGTTATAAAACGACATCCATAAAACTCTGGCCAAGGTATATTTGTCTTGATTTCTTCCCCCAAAACCTCATAAAGACTAAAATTTGGCTAGTTGGCCCAATCTGGTAGAGGTCCTCAAGGGTATATTTTAGAGGCAGTTCTAGATTGGATTAAAATAAAAAAGATTTTATAATGACCGAATTAAAAACCGTTTGAAAACCAAATGTAAGCTACAATAAAAGTAATTTGACATTTATAAAAACCTATTTCGTGCCACTTCCTCTAGACGCTTGCCAAAGCCACTCAAAACTGTTTTATTCATATTATAATCGTATTCATAAAATTTATTTAGTCTCAACAAATTCATTTCGACAAAAAACACTTCTGATTGAAGAAAACATTTACCCATCAGTATTTTCAACGTAAAATATTTAACTCAGTTATATTGATTTATCATAATTTATCACTAGTCTCAAATTTCAAGTGCCAAATAAAATTCATTGTGTAAAGTGCTTGAAAAGAGCTGAAAAACTAAGTCCGCCTTCGAAATACGTTATACTTTCTATTTATTTTTTTATTCAAAAAAGTTTAATTCTTCGTTGAAGTTAAGCTTTTTGCTCAACCACTCTTATTTAACTCTTTTTTTATTCCACATAAACTGCTGTATAACAATAAACCGTGTCAATCGAAATATGTATGGAAATCGATGTATGGAAATTATAAACCTTCCACGAAAATTGGAATAAAAATGGCAGCGGCATTTACATTGATTTTTCATAAGCCATTATTGAAAATGCTGTTTTGTTTTTATGAAAGCATCTATAAATAAATCATAGAAAATAAGAAGAATGATTAGTAATTTCCATTTAATTCCAACTACCTTTATTGCTTATCTTGACAGATACGCGTATTTCGTCTACAATGTGCAGACTTCTTCAGTTGGAATTAAATGGAAATTACTAATCATTCTTCTTATTTTCTAGTTACAGGTATTCCACTAAACAGCTCACACTCTAATGTTGTTGTTTTTATCTGACTAATGTTGTTGTTTTTTCATGGAAATTAGTTAATGGGTGTTGGCAAGTCACTATTCAGAATCCTTAAGAAGTTAACTTAATTTTTCGCTTAAACGTGCTAATTGTTTTCACTGTTTTAAGTTTGTTGCTTTGCGAATCCATCTTTGTTTTATTTTATTATGACAATAATGGTAAAGCAGCTTATTATACTCTTTATGCAGCTCAAAATGCTACAATATATGCTGTATGTTCTGTATGTTAATGATGGTTTTTATAATGATAAAGCGTACTTATGAAATATTTTATCATGACTCTCTTAAACAAATATGAACGAGCTTTATTATTGACTTACTGAACGGTTTTATGAGGGAATAGATTTCCTCGTCAATTATTTTTAAAAGCTAGACTGTTTTGGACTTCACCTTTTTGCTAGAAAAGGTTATAAAAACAGCCAAAAGTAAAATAATTAACCATACATCTTTCGCATCATTGAAAGCCGCTTTTAAACAAAATGGCATGTGTATTGCAGTAATAAAGCCCTTATAAATTAGAACAAAAGCTAAAAGGCAGTAGGATTGTTACTTGGGTAGGAATTACCAAGCTGGGGGCAGCGGGTTCGATTCCCGCTCCAGTCAAGGAAATCTTTTGGGTTGAAAATGTTCTCAACTTTCCTGGACAAAGAAGCATTGTGCTTGCCGCACAATATACAAATAATGCCATGGTTTTGGCATCCAAAGCGCTCAATTAATTGCAGTGGAAGTAACATTAGAACACCAAGTTGAGAGCAGCAATAAGCTAAATGTTGAAACGTTTGACGTGTTATTCCCTTTGAATCAAAATGATATTTTTTGTTAAGGTTAATTTGTTTGAATTAGTTTGAATTAGTTTGAATAAGGGTAGATGAATTTATAGCCAATGTAAATAATGACAACAAGATTAGTTTAGCTATAAATTTATTTTGCATGTCGACTGGTTAATGCCTACGCTAAATTGAATGCCATAACAAGTAATGAATGCAACAATGGCTCCAAACTGTGTAGAAAGCATCTTGACGAGCCAAGAGATGTGCCAACAGAAATCTTCATTCGCCATGCGGTTTTTTTGCTGGCGAAAGTCAGAATGAACTTAAATAATTGATGAATTATGAATTTTTTAAATCTGCTGTATCATAAACTAAGAATATTTGTCTCAGAAGTTTTAATGGAAATTAGAAATCATAACGCTTTTATAAACTGGTCGAATTGCACTGTATCCCGATTTCACCCAAAGCCTGTACTCGAAAAAAATGCACCATTTTTATCCGTGTATAACTTTTTTGTCCGTGGGTAAAAATTGATGAAAATGTGAGTATAACTAGTTTGGAGTGAATTGTTAACATGTGCCAAATTATCATAAAAAACGGTTCAGTTGTAATTGAGATGTCATCGATACAAGAAGAAGATCGCCGGAGAATTTTGCGCGCCGTCATGGAAAATCCGACTGCGACCATGAGATGGATCGAAAGACAACAGGGAATCACCAACAATCAATATGCAACTAGCGATTTGAAATTGGTTCACTGTTGTAGAACCCCTTGGTCCGAAGTACACCTTGAATCCTGCACCTAACTTTACATATTTGCGCCTTTGTTTTGATTTGCTGTGTTATTTTGACAGAATATTTGAGAGTGTGTTCGTGTGAGTTCATTATTAGGGGCGTATTATTAAGCTTGGGACCGAGCTTGGGACCGATGTGCTAGTACTGACTGAGCCAAGAAAAAAATCGTATTTGTTCGGGACCTACTGGTCTTAGAGTTAGTCTATGGAATCACCCATACAACTAAGTCTCGGGTGGTAAAAGCGTTTAAGGAGTCCCAGACGACCAAGCGGTCGGCTGGAAGTGGAAGAAAATCGAAGACAGCTGACCCTTTGAAGGCCCGGAAGGTGTTTGATTATTTCAAGTGTAATCCGAACCTTTCGATTCGCGACGCGGCTCTGAAGGCAAAGTGTTCCACCTGGTTCGTTCAGCAAACCATGAAACGAGCTGGGCTTCGTGTACTCAAAGTCCGCAAGGCACCGAACCGGCGTGATCAACAAAACACGGCGGCCAAATCCCGCGCAAGGAAGCTGTATCGAGAGTGGTTAACGAAACCGATGTGTGTGGTTATGGATGACGAAACCTACATCAAGGCAGACGCAAAGCAGATACCGGGGCTGGAGTTCTACGTTGCTAAATCAAGGTTTGATGTTTCGAAAGACATAAGGAAGAAGAAAGTGGACAAATTCGCCAAAAAATACTTGCTCTGGCAGGCCTTATGCCAATGCGGTAAACTGAGTAAACCGTATATCACAACGGGTACCATCAACAGCAAAATTTACCGCACCTAGTGCCTCCAGAAGCGTCTGTTGCCCTTCCTGCGGTCCCACGGAGGCGAGACATTATTTTGGCCGGACCTGGCATCATCCAATACGCGCGATCGACGTTGGATTGGTACAGAGACAATAACGTTGTTTTTGTACCAAAACCGCCAACCCCCCAAATTCACCAGAAATTCGTCCAGTGGAAAAATTTTGGGCCATAATGAAGGCTAAAGTTCGAAAATCGTCCAAGGTGTTTAAGAACGAGCTGGAGTTGAAGAAAGAATGGATGAAAGTGACCCAACAGGTCGGCTCCACCATTGCACAAAATGTAATTATGGAAAAGAAATTGAATAAAGTAATTATGCCGAAACATAATGTATTAATTCAGCCCCTGAAAGTTTCAAGAAAATCCGACTAATAATAAATTTTTGGCGAACACTTTTGTCTGGTGCATTTTTTTCGAGTAAAGGGCTTATGATCGAGTTGAGTTTGCTTGACTGTCAGGGTACGAACAATAAAATCTAGATTCAGAAATAAGTGAGTAACCGAAAATAAGTCCTTTATCTGATTTACAATTCGTTCCCACTTTTCTCCACTATGTGGATACCAAAGGAGTAGTCCGCTTTTGAATCTAACAAAATATTTTTTGAAAAATAGTGAATGTAAATCAAAAATGACTTGATTATTTTATGTAGTTTCTTCATTGGACATTTTATTTCGATATTGGATAAACGTTTTAAGTTTTTTGCTCCTATCCCGTTCGATTCGCCATGGGGTTCACTTGGTTTATATGTATAAAAATATGAAAAAAAAAATCAGTGGGGTTGTGTTTAACACACGACCGGTTGACGTAGTCTACGTTAACCCGGTTGATTAGTTTCGTAGTGTACTGTTCTAATGGGACGTTGGGTTAGCATAAATAAGTGAGAAAGTATGTTAGAACATGCTTTGATTCACTTCTTAGAAATTATTTGGCAGTCGTGGAAAAGGACGTTTGGTTTGAATGTTAGTATGATGAAAGGGCAACAATTGTGCTGCCTATAGTGATTGTGTTGATATGATCGACCAGCTGGAGACCATTATCCATATCGCGTAATCTCGAAAATCTATCGATAAATGATAATGCTTTAAGAGTTCACACTGTTTCAGTTATTTTTAAATGTTGATTTGACCTCTACCTTTGCCGTATGGCCTAGTCTGATCAAAATAGCGTTGATGTTTGTCCTCAAAGATCGTTAGACCATCATTAGATAGTTAGTATGCTAGCAAAAATCTATTGTACATTCTTTAGAAAGCATTTGCACTTTGTCAAGCTGGTTGACCACTTGATTTTATTTCCCACCTCGAGTTTAAGGCCCTTCTCTAGCTTTCCGACCAGTAGTAAGCAACGCATTACCTCTGGTTGCTTCCAGTTTCGCGCGATAACCTCGAGTTCGCTCGGCATCGGTACATGGTCAATTCGGAGGATTTTTCGAATGTTCGATATTAACGCGCTTCCAAAATTTGTGCAAACGGTTGGCATCATAACGAATAAGCATTGCACTTATTCACCCTTTCACAGTTTCTCAAAACTTATTTCTTCCTAGAAGTAAAACTCTATCCAACGCGACTCGTTAACACAACAGAATAACTATTCATAACAGTACTCATTGAAATGTGCATGTTTGAGAATCAAAACCATTGTCTATGATAGGGAATTTCTTTCAACATGCCAGAACGCAACATTCTTTAAAATTTTCATACACCGATTGATGAATATATATATGCGAAATATATTAATCTTTTATTTGAAAAATTTTATATACCTTAGTAAATAGAATGGCAATCGTATAAATTTCTTGATTAGAGCAGTCTCAAAAATAAATCAATCAAGAAACAATCGAATTCTTAGCGTCCGGTGTTTAAACTTTTCGTGACGGTAGCCATTTGTGAATTGTACAAAATGCTCAAGGTATGCAACAAAGAGAAAACTAATATTATTTTAGCCACCGCTGTCATCCAATCGGTAAGAACCAAACATTCAAATCCAACAAACTCTCTCAAAATTAAATTGGTCGTCCTTAAAAGGACGGATTGGAAATGATCCGCATTTGAATTAAAACCCTCTCTGCGCCTTACCAAAAGATGTCTACCAAATATCACACACACACACACACAAGCACCTTATTTCGCCCCTAGTAGTAGCACCCACCGGCTGGCTACAAAGACATTATTTGCCCAAGCAACCGACTGCCTAGCACACCACAGCATAATGTATGGCTGCCTAGCAACGGTTGCCTAGCCTACGGCTAGGTAACAACAAACTGCAGCGCAATCAGCTACCCTCCAGGGAACATGCTATCGCCCGGCGCCAGCTGCCAATCAATACTGGCTCGATGCTCCGCACAGCTCCAGTACTGCAGCACGAATGAGAAAATTTGCGAAGGTGTACCCGTTTTATATCGTTCACTGCTGCCCATGAGACCTCCTTTGCTTACATTTGAAATCTGTGATAGTAAAATTGAGTGCATTGAGTAAATTTACTCTGAAAAATCGGCATTATAAGACATCACCTCATATTTTGGTTATTTTCAATAGATTGAAACTGTTAACAGATAATGTTTGATCGTTGAATTTATACGCGGGAAAGTTTCCAATCGATTGATGTAAACATCTTGAAAACCTATTGAGTATTTATTAAGTTATTAGCGTTTAATTTGTAACGATATTTCGTGACGGTCGCTGATTTTTAGATTTTCAATTGACACCCTACCCTTCCCGTAAGACGTAGTGTACGTCAAAATATTACGAAACAGCTGAATTTTTTAAAAAAAATAATGAAAAATTATGTAATATGGGACCACGTGCGTCGCATTCAAGCACATCAAGAATGCTGTGAGTCTTTGCGAAATGTAACGAATGAACAACCGAGGCTGTCTTAGACCATATAACAAAATACATCCACACGAACAAGCGTATTGTGTACAGTAAAAGACGGCAACGTTGCATGTCACATGACTGGTTCACTGTGGGCTGTCGTTAAGAAGGTGACAGTCATCGTAATAGTGTCGTGAGGCGGTACATTTGGTAAGCCTGGCTGTGACTGACCAGCGCTCTGCATTTGACAAGTTCAATTGAGGTAGAGGCGGGACAGCGCTCGCCAATTTGGTCGACTATTGTACAATAGGTACAAGTGATTTTTTTAAACTTTTTACAGTAGGCGGTGCTAAAATAGTGACTTTAGTGACCATTTTCCAAAAAAATAGTGACTTTTGGATGCAAATAGTGACTTTTTAGTGACTTTTGGATGCAAATAGTGACTTTTTAGTGACTAGACTCAAAAGTGACCTGCTACCTGCCCTGGAAGTAAAATAAAAACAAAAGTAAGTCATATGCGTGACCACACCTGTTACAGCCGTTTAGTCAGATCTTCTAAGCGATACGTTTTTGAAACAGGCTGAACAAAGCCAGCAGAAAATGATCCACATGCCAATATGTTTGTCTTAGTCCCTCCTTGAAGGTATTGCGTCGACGTGCAAGCCGCAGCTGGACCACCCATGGGGCACTGAGGTATCTTCTTCAGCAATGCTGGCTTTAAAACACTGTTTCATTTCGTTCATGAGATCGTTGAATCGAATAGATGACAAAAACTCTACCCAAATTATCAATTTTAAAAAGGTGTAAGTTTCTGCCATATGAGAAAAACTCCCGATGGATTTTGAAATTCCCGACTTTTTCCCGTATATTTCCCGATGATTTTGGATTCCCGCATTTCTAGATTTTCCAGAGTCTGTCCAAGGATTTCTGTCCAAGGAATCGAATGCCGGTATCCGTTTTCATTTTAAACATCGATAAGTGGCCCAATTCGCCCCTTTTCCTCTAAAAGTTCAAATATTTGAAAATATCTATCTATCCATTTTTTTACGCTAGCCCGCTTAACAATATGAATAACCCCCATATGGCATTAGACGCTTTCCGTTTTAGCATATTATGGCATAATCTAAGCAAACATTTAACAATATGTTTCGATATGGAATAATTGGTGATTGTATGATCAAAATTTCTTGGTCGTAATAAAATTTAAGCTCGGTCCGTGCTTTTCGAGGTAGTTAAACCACAGAGAACAGACATCCAAACTGGAGTGCCCTTCGTGTGTAAATTTTTGTAACTGTCATTTTAAAATTTCAATTCGTTTCCGTTAGTTTTGATGAATCGTATGCTGATGGCGCCACTTGCCCGCCTCGAAATTTGATAGTCTGTCAATTTTGGTTTGGTGAAATCTAGACTAGGCGGCGTTGTTTTTACAACGGTTTGCTTTTAAAAATTTACACAGTAAATTGGAAAAAAAAATTGTTCGAGCCTGGATGCCTGTTCTCTGTGGTTAAACTAAAGATAACCTAATGCAAAAAGATACACGACTCTTGCGATTCACTGGAGACACGCATTGCGCTACCTGGTGGGCAAAAATCCAACTAGTACACTGTTAACATGCACTCCCGCTTCATTCTACTCAGTGACTGAGTAAAATTGTATTCCTTTCTGTTATTCTCACACGGAAATGTTACTCAATTTTCGTAAAAAGTGAATCTAGCCAAAAAGTTAATTGATCCACTTTTTACGAAAATTGAGCAACTTTTCCATGAGAATAGAAGGGACAGCAATACGAAAGAAAAAGAAGGTGTTATGGGCGTGTGATACGTGTGAAATTTTAATCTCAACGTCAAACTAAAGCTTGCTTCAGATAGAATTGGAATAAAAACAATTGCCTGTATTTCAGTTATTTATGATTGAATTCAAGATCTTTTTTTATACAAATGTAGCGTTTTCTTCATACTTTTAAGAAAAAATACGGATAAAATTATTCGTCACGGTTTCGAAGGAATTCTCGAATTTTTCCTGTAACACGGCTCATTAGGCGGCGCACACCTTCTTCGTCCATCGTTTTAGCTATCTTATTCCACCAGGTCTTCATCTGATTGATGTCTTTGACATCCTTTCCCTTTGCCTTGAGTCTCTTCTTCATGATTGCCCCGTATTTCTCAATAGGGCGGAACTGGGGGCAGTTGGGTGGGTTAAGGTTTTTCGGAACAACCTGGACCCCTTTCTCTGCATACCATTCTTGAACGACTTTTCTGTAATGACAGCTTGCCAAATCTGACCAAAACATTACGGGATAGTCGTGGGATCAAATGAACGGCAAAATTCGTTTTTGGAGACACTCTTTTTGGTATAGTTCCGACGTCATTGTCTTATTTGTAACGAAAACTTTCGTTTTTTTGCCACAGCTGCAAATGCGCTGCCAAATCATGAATTTTCGTGCAAATTTGTCGGCAAAAACAAATTTAAATTTGGCTGGAACATCCCCCCGAGCCGTTGCCATTAAAAATTTTGACCTGGAATTTGCCCGAAGTCAGCCTTGACATAGGTTTCATCGTCCATCAGAAGACACCCGTCGAACTTGGTCAGCACCTGGTCGTATAGCTTCCGAGCACGGATTTTGGCCACACTATTCTGTTTTATGGTACGATTTGGCTGTTTGCTAGCTCGATACGACTTGATTCCTTCCCGGAGTCGAGTTCTCCTCACGGTTTGCTTATACCGTTTGATAACGCGCCATACGGTATTTCTGGGCAATTTCAGCTGTTTAGCTAGCCTAGATGCAGACCACAATGGATTTTCCAAATAACTGTGCACAATTTTTTCCCTTCTTTCGGCTTCCATGTTGATTGTTTACAAAGTACAGTCGATTTGCGGAATGTTAAAAATACATACGTGAAGCTGATAAAATTCCCGACACGTGGGCGCCAAGAGCTTTCAAATCCGTCCACCAGGAGCGCCACAATATGAGCAAAAGTTTCTTCCAATTCTAAATGAAGCAAGCCTTAAATTGACAGTTATACCTTGGTCTTACCTTCAATCAGCGACACAATATTCGCGTATTATGAAAATCTACGATCTTTTTTCAAATAGGCTTGTCTGCTTTTATCAATTTTCTTCACAGACTTTCCTTTTCTTCTTCTTGTAGCTGGGATATACAAAAACATTAATTTTTCAATATCTTTAAGTGCCAGATAACTGATTTTGTTATCAAACTTTGTGGCCTATTTGAAAAAAAAAATATGTTTGAATAGCTTGTCTTCTTAGCAGCTTCAAGCTTATTGCTTTCACAAATAGCTTATTGCTTGTTCTCAACTTAGTGTTCTAAATGCACTTCCACAGTTATTAATTGGGAGTTTCCGATGCCAGGTACCATTTTTGCATTAGTATGATTGTATGGCTAGTACAATCATACCCTATGCCCAGGGAGTCGAGAAATTTTCCTTAACGAAAAATTCCTAGACCTAGATCGGGAATCGAACCCAGCCACTTCCAAAATGGTGTTGTTTTATAGCTGCGCCTTTGCCGACTGAGCTAAGGGAGCTATGATTATCAAAAAAAAAAGTCAATGAAGAAAATCTATCAACCAGATAGGCACATTCGAAAAACCTTTCTTGAAATATAATTGTTCAGAAACAAGATCAATGTCCCGCAAAATTTTATCCGAGCTTTTACATTCTATTGCTTTTTTGTACAACATCCGATCAATGTCTTCAGCAGCTAATAAGCATCTTGGAGCAGATCCTTCACCGATAGTTATCTAGTGTTTACTTTTTCGTTGGAAAGTAATGATAAATGTAAGAACATTAGCCGAAAATATTGTGCTGTTGCAGGTTTTTTAAGTATTTATTAATCATTGATTTTGTTTCAATTATACGCTAAATAACATTTTAACTACATTTCAATATCTTTTTAAGTTCAACAATATTTATACCACATTCTTAATCGCTCATTCAGCTATGAATAACACAATATTGAAAACTCGAATGTAATCTCTACCTAAGAGACGCACCTTGTTCCCAGCACTGTTCACTTCGTCATGTGAGTTTTTGTCGATAGAATTGTCTGAAACTCGACCATAAGATGCATTTCTCTACGAAGAATTTTGTTACCAAACAGGTTTTTAAATAGAGTGCGTCACCCCATAAAAACATTTCAATATATTGCTGATAAAAGGGTGAATCTACTTTGATGGATTCTCTACACTGACTTTCTCTTTTGATAATCAAGACCTTACAAAAAGACGTTACACTTCTTTCACCTCACGGTTCAATTAAGGAAGTTCTTATCTAGCGTCTCATACATTGAATATGGTTACAAATATTTTTGCAGATGCCTTATTAACAGCGGCTGGATAGTCTTGAAGAAAACGAATAAAGTTTTTGGCTCAGGAAGTACCAGCATATCGGTCCCAAGCTTAACGATTCGCCCCTAATATCGTAACTCACACAAACACATCCTCAAATATTCTGTCAAAATAACACAGCGAATCAAAACAAACACAAAGGTTCTAGTACCGAAAAGCGCAAGTATGTATTGCAAGGTTTCGGATCAAGGGGTTCTACAACAGTGCACCAATTTCAAATCGCTAGTCGCATATTGATTGTTGTCATTAACGAAAGAGAAAATCGATCTTATTCGCCCTAATCATTATCAGTCGAATCACCTGTGGAAGAGAGCTACGGAATTCTGAAAGAACTGACCGCTGTGCCGGAAGGAGATTCACGCAGAAAGCTCCACTCTTCCATCGCTTCTTGACGTGAAGAAACGGAACAATTCGCCACCAGTTAAATTAAACAACACAACCCAAACTTTAATTTTAATAATTACATTTCTTGAATGATTGCCCAAAACAAACTGATGGATGATTTTTTCTTACTTTTCCGGGGCAAAAATGGTAAACCAAAAAAAAAAAAATGTATTCAATCTAAACGTATAAAATTAAAGTGACTGAAATTGTACTGGATTTTCAACAAATTCTAAAGTTTTTTCGCCCCATGCATTTGTTTGTGTAAATTGTAATTCAGATTTAGGATGATTCCGGAGACCGGCTGTCTTCTTTTTCCATTTTCTAGAACACACGATAAATTGTTTTTATTCAGAAGTTCAGTTTTATGGGCTTTTTTCTCAACAGATGGCAGTCTTAATTGATCCTTAGATTGTCTCTTGCACAATATATGAGAAAAATGGAAGTCGTGTATCTTTTTGCATTATGTTATCTTTGGGTTAAACGAAGCGGAGTGAAGATCGCAAGACTACTGGGTAAATTTCTACCTGACGGTCGCCAATAATCTGTCGTAGTTCCACTATTCCTTACAACCCCTGTGGAAACGTTACCGAGAGCGCGGTTTCTGGGTTCCGTAGCCAAGTGTCGGACACTAAACCGGACCTTACCCAAAATATAGGAGTCTCCCTTAACTCTTGGTCATAGCGGAAAGCTACGCGAAGCCGGGTCACTTGTAAAAGCGGGCTTCTATATTGAAGAAGACGGTCAAATCCGGACGCTCTCGACGAAATCGGAAGTCTTCCGTCCAGCCGCCACTCCCACCCCATCTGTACTTCGGCCATACTCCCCGAGCTTGTCTGCCATCGCTGGACGCCATTCAGTAGTGACAGCGGTCAAGTTGCGACGCTACCATCGTCACCGGGATTCGTCGCCATCTTCGTCGCCGGTATTGAGTCAGCAAGCCATCCAGTGAACTCACCAAAAAACCTGCGCAGGTATGTGGAAACCTTTTTTCGTGGCCATGATTATTTCCCATCAAATATAACCCGTAACCAAATGTTCCGTTCAACCTGAATCAATAGTGAGTGACCGGGAAATAAACTAATTAGATGATGTTATGATTTGAAGTTCTGAGTTGAAATATATTTCGTTTTGGGCAGTTCCGATAGAATTAACTCTTTCTAAAATCCGTTTTCCGTTTTACGTTCCGTGGAGTTTTCATTATCAGACTTCTCAACTTCCGTTTCGGTTAAGGTCATTTGAATTGAGCGAGTTTAAGCTGAAGTTTTTACTTTGGTACGGTGTGGGGAAAATCAAGCAAGATTTATTGGCATTTTTCTTTTTCGTGGTTCCTTATTTAGTGTTTGAGCCCTGAAGCTAAAATCTGTTCACGAGCCCCCTGAGGCGACTGTCTCTGAAAAGTCTGGCAAATTCCAATCGATAGGTGGCCTTCTGCTTGCATGAGTGGCACCAAAGCCACCTTGTTTTACAAAGATGGTGAGAATTCTTCGTACGGTTACAATGTGAAAGCAATTAGCTTCAAGTGTTAGAAAGAATAAATATTGATCTGTAATGTTTTAATTTGTCATTAAACATATGAAAACATTAACTGAAATAGTAGCCAATCGATTTTCACTCAAATGCCTTGATACAACTTCTGTGTACAGCAGAGGCCACACCGGCCTTAGTCTGATTGGTAAGGTAAGGTAAGCCTTGATACACCCAATTTTTCAGCTCAAGTCGAACCGTGAGGATAATATGGAAACAGTACCCCAAGAAACACACATGTTTTATAACGATTGAAAATACTTTTATATGACTAGATTTGGTTATAAAGAAGGTTACTCAACATAAAAGCATGAAGATGTGTTACTCGGGACCCTATATGAATCATAATGTGGTTATTTGTACTTATATCAATCAAATAAAGATAAGGAGTTGAATTAGAATCTACGCAAGCGAGTTCATATTCATGAATCGAAAACAAAGGTAAACACCTTTGCTACTGAATGGACATAATAGGTAAACAAGTATCGTAAAACATAAGATAAGCAGTCGCATGAATTTTCTGTCAGGCGCCGTACCGTTGAATGAATATAGGAAAATGGGGTAACGGGATATGATGCGGTATAAAATGCAATCAAGTGTGAGTTATTTGCTGATCACTTTGGGGGTGCTTTCTCGAACATGTAGATTTCTTCCTCGAATCTATATGCAGCTGCGAAACACCATCCGACAGGTTTGAATTTGAAATGCAATCAATCAAAATCAATCACGTGAAATTAAAAACTCTTTGTCATACGGTTCGGATGGTATCCCTGCATGCATCTTGAAGAAATGTTGGAGCGTTTTAGTTTCCCAAGTTTTAGAGGGTTTTTTTTCCCAACCGCGGGAAAGATTTCGGATATGACCTCCGGTCACAAAAAGGGTGACATTTTTAATACTAATTACCGTGGCATAACATCGTTGAGTGTTTGCTCAAAACTCTTTGAAAACATTGTTAATCAAGCTCTTTTCGATGCTTCCAAGAACTATATATCTAGTGCTCAGGTAAATTTCTTGCAATTGACCTCTTTGTGCATTCGATCCATGATTGGTCCTGACTGCTGGTATAAAGCGATGCACAACCGTTCTTATGCGTTATTGTAAATTACTCTGTCTTCCTAATAGAAAAACTACCATCAAACTATGTCACTGACACCAACAGCATCCTTACTGTTGGTATAAATCGGTTCAAATCGAAAGTGGATACTATTATTTGAATAATTAACTAGACGTTGTGCGAATTCGCCAGCCGCTTTCCACACAATCGATCAACCTTGTCCGCTGCGCATTTCCTTCTTCTCTGTTCGTCGGTTCATTCTCAAAGAAACATTTGCACCGGGCTTTCGTTCGTCATCCTTTTGACGTGCCCAGTTTATCGCAGTCTACCGATTTTAGTCTTTAGTCCACGTTTCGTGGCTGTAGAGAACTACTGGTCGGATTAATCCAAGTAATGAAAACATCGGCATTACGTGAAAAAATCCACTTTCATGTTACTTCACTGCCTGTAATCCCGGTAAATGCTCAGTAGCAAGAGACCTCTTGAGCTGGGTCTTAAGGTTGGCTCACTACTGGGTAATCTAGAAGTGCTTGGCGATCAACGGCATTTTTCCAAAAATAAACGGCATCGGTCACCTGTTTATTTTTGGAAAATTGTCTTATATGATTCAAGATGGAGAATTTGTTTGCAAGAACTATTGTTGGGAGGATTTGTTTGGTGTTAAATTGAAGGGTGTTCCGATCAAAATTTGGTCAATCTGTAAGCTGTGTGTGAGTCGATCAAAGTTTTTATTGATAAGTCAAATTCTTTTTCTTTTTCAAGTTCAGTAAATACAGAATACAGGAGAAATATTCAGCTAAGCTTCCTTTTTACCGAATGCGAATTGCCGGGTTTTTTTTTTCGTTTAACACCTGCCATTATATTTTGTACAGTCTCCTTGTCCATTTGATTCGCCGCAGAACGCCAGTATGCCTTGAACTGTTTCTCGCTCACAACAGCTTTTTGAGTCTTCTTAAGGTTCCGCTTGACTATGGTCCAATATTGTTCGATTGGGCGGAGCCCGGCGTGGTCAATATTCGTTCGCGAATTTTGACAGTTTAATGTGCTTGAAAATATTTGCCACCTTTTCCTGTCCGGATGCCGTAGAAAATTCCTGTCCAGGAAGCTGTTTAAACTCTGCCTTGAAGTAAGTTTCCTACGTCCTGTGTGTGTGAGGAAGTGATTTCATCGGCGCGTGAAACCATTACAGTTCATCTGCGGATGGATGCTGGCATGCAAGTAGATGCTTTATGCACTGATTTCAAAGCTGCATTCTACCGAGTGAACCACAACCTTCTGCTGCGAAAACACAAAAAACTCCGAGTATCCATAGCCTTTTAGGCTGGTTAAAATCATACTTGTCCGGGTGGTCGATGAGAGTTAGGATAGGCTCATCGCTTTCAGTTATATTTCCTATATAATGTGGTGTTCCACAAGGGAGTAACCTGGCCTCCTGTTAAGTTCGCTGTTCATTAATGATGCGGCATACACTTTCGTTTCCTGAACCCATGTTTTCTCCACCGGTGATCTGAAGCTCTTAAGATGATCATGTGTATCGAGGGCTGTGCCAACTTGCAGAAACTGTTGGATTTATTTGCGGATTGGAGTGAATGAAACCTCCTGCAGCTGTGTGTAACAAAGTGCAACACTGTTTCGTTTACTAGAAAACGTCAACAGATCATTTTTCGCTACAATCTTAACCCAAGTAACATTTCTAAAACCATCTAGCTTTAAAAAGTTATTAAAGCGTTATGAAAGCCACTAAAAATCAATTTGGTTTTATTATGGCACCAAGAAGTGCCAATAGGTTTCATATTTTAGTCAAGTTTATGAGAACCTACACAGCTACATGAGAACCTACACAGTTTGTTTATCTTTAAACCTTGTTTTCTCGAATTCCTTTTACTCCTATCAAAGGTTTTATTTCGACTTAATGAACTCGTAAATTGTTGTTTTGAAATGCCGTTTTATAACTCATTCATATTATTTTATTATGGTCAGTTGAAAACGCATTTTTAAAACCATTTTGCCTCCAGTAAATGCATTAAACGGCAAATTGGCATCGAGGGAAGTCACCAAATGACCAAATAGTTTTATAGTAGTCATTGCGAAGATAAATTGGCTTTTTGGCAAAACTGTGATTTTTCAAAACGCCATATTGAAATATAAGATATAATTGACATGTGTAAAAGTAAATGCACCAAATTTTGAATGTAATACAAATGAACTGTAGATCGGAGACCAATTTCAGCATTCTCTAAGATAACCTTACTGAATTCCATAAATTTTCAGGAAATAAATTTGGTTTTTATTAACTCGCATAATTTCTGAGGCGCATTAATTTTCAGCTCTTATCGTGCCTATATTCACCATGAAATTAAATGCACATATGTTTTAGAGCATGATACTCGGTAAAAAAAACTCAAAAAAAAAAAACATTGTTGGATATTTTTCTATCAAACAAAATTTCCCGCAACACTAGAACTTTTGTCTTAGATATTATTTATTGCTAAATGAATCAGAAGAGCAGAGAATCGAACAAAGCAGAACAACATAAATTAACCACGATATCACAGTAAAGTTTGACAGCTGAGGCCATTTGGCCATATGCTGGTTTTCATGGCAGGCAATAGGTTTTATGAAGGTTCTCAAGTGGTCAAAACATCTTTCAATAGAACATTTTCAAAATGTTGATGGTCTTATAAAGGTTGTATTTACTTGTTTTCACAACGTCTATAGAGTGGGCCACTTTGTACAAATTTCGGCTTTAAAGAAGCAGAGAGGAGGTGTTGGTAGAATGTAGTTTTATCAACAAAGCCGGGACGATTGCTATACGGCTGGAATAAAGCTAAGATTGTACTCGTGAATGGACATGTTTAAGAACGGCTGGGAAAGGTTAGAGTCCTTGGTGTGATTTTGGACTCCCAGCTTAACTTCGGAATTCATATTGACGATGTTATTTTGAAAGCGAACAGACAGCTTGGTTTTATATTGAAAATTACTGATGGTTTCACTGACCCACTGTGCTTGAAAGCACTAT
This sequence comes from Aedes koreicus, assembly GCA_024533555.2. Classification (NCBI taxonomy): domain Eukaryota; kingdom Metazoa; phylum Arthropoda; class Insecta; order Diptera; family Culicidae; genus Aedes; species Aedes koreicus. The sequence continues at coordinate 212,841 of JAHHFK020001079.1, forward strand.
ACTGGCCTCTGGTGCGCTCGATTCTGGGATCTGCTGGTTTAGTTTGGTATCCGTTCAACATTATGTGGGTTAACCGTATTGAATAGATCATAAAGCTCCTAAACACGACTTTTTGCAGTGAAATTTTGCTTGTCATCACGGTTGGGCATCTTGTTCGCCTTCAGTCCTTGCCTCTGCTTCACTTTTTGTACGTATGATTTTGACTTCCCAACTTAGCGAGCCACATTTCACACAGAAAGAGTGGGATTTTTCTCAATAATGGCTACCACCTTTTTGTCCATTTATCAGGAGCTTACTTTTCGATTTGTTCCAACCTTTCGATCCACAGTTAAGTGATTTGCAAACACAAAACACAATACTTTTTTGGAGTTTTTGGTTTTTGGGAAGATCGCGGCCCGATTAATTCGGGTTTTGTGGCGGTTGTTGAAAAATGTGTTTCCACACTTCTTCTTGTTGCGCCGCGTTTACTAAATAAAACAAGAATGTGAACATGTTGTACCACGAAGTGAAGTGGAGAGCTTCAACTGTCATATAAATGAAATGTTTCAGCGATCCGTGAAATAATTCAAAATCTGCACTCAAAGAAAAGCGTCCGAGATTTAAGGTGGACAGGCTTTAATATAGGAATCGTGAGATTAATATAAGAACAGCACCCTATATGAATCATAATGTTGTTATATGTACTTTTATTAATCTAATGAAGATAAGGAGTTGAATTAAAATGTACGCTAGTGAATTCATTTTCATGATTGCAAAAACAAAGGTAAACACGTTTGCTATTCAATGGACATAATAGGTAAACATTTATCATAAAACATAAGATGAGAAGTCGCTTTGATTTTCTGTCTGGCACCGTACCGTTAAATGAATTTAGAAAAATAGGGTACCGGGGTATAATGTCAGCCTAGCACCTTCATTCGGGCTATGCATGGTCATTGAGCATGAGCATGATTGACCGCTCGATGGCTGCTACTCCGTTATTGCTAGAAAAGCTGTAGAGAATGGATAGGAAGGTGTTGACGTGGTACTCGTTTTGAAGGAAGCCGCGGAGTCCACTGCACTTCCACCAGAAATCACTGGGATGTTGCATTACATGGTTGGATAGAAATGGTTGCATAAACAACCATTTTATCCATTTTATTTCAATAGATTACAAAAATGCAATAAAAATTTCGAGTTTGAGGACCAATTTAAACCAACGGTAAGGATGCTATTGGGGCCATGTGAGATGTTCATGGTGATATTCTCACAATGGTCGTTCAGAATGGTTCGGCAGGCGCTTATGAGAGATCTTTTTCGATAAGTTGCTACTCGTTTACTCAATTCCAACACGTTTAGTTATAGAAGACATGACACTTTTTACTACATGGTACATTTGAGAATATCAGGACAATGATCTCCCATCGCATTCTCAAGTGATCATTACAAGCTGACATTTGGTTCAGGCACTTTTGAACGTTGATGTGTCAGCCTGTTCACACATGAAATCTGCCGTCTTCACACATGAAATCTGCAAATCTGCAGAACGTGCCCTTACCCCTTTCTGAACCGAAAGGCAAATGATCAATAAATGGTTTAATGGCGTTCCTCAAACTTGCCATATTGATCCACAGAATGTAAGCTTTGTGCACTAAAATACATGCACGTGATCCATGACATATTGAAAATGTTCCATAAATAAATTGTCAATGATTCATAAAACGATAAATAATGAACTGTAAACTTACAAATATGATCCAAAGCAAATCAACTTTGTGCACTACAACATACATAGTATAGGTATGATCCATAAATTATGCCTGCATTTTTGAGTTTTGATACAATTTTTTTAAACTTCTGCTGAAAGTATCACTCGTATTCTTTTCTTTCTCCATTTTCCGTGGTAGGGTGAGATTTCAGTATGTACCTTACTGTACAGCTGACGCTATACAGCGTTCTTAACTCAGCCGCTGGATGCCAGGACAGACGCTGTTTGAGCCGCACCTCTTTGGTGGACAGACGCTCGGAACGAACCTCCTCAATCTAGCTGAAGTCAGAAGGACAACAGTACCCAGGCTGCACTACCAGCTAAGTACGCAACCCTTAGCTGGCGGTCTTTGTCACCTCTTGACCCGTGGAAGCATGAGGTAGCAATTTGTGAGGACCAGAGCTATGCTGTGGGGACGCACGCTCTTACCTAGTCGTCGACTCACCATTTTGTAATGTATGATATAATACATAAAACGCCTGAATTCAATTGTTCATTTGTTTCAATCAGAAGTTTAAAAATAAGCAGACAATCATCATTATACCCTCAACAATAACGACTCCTCCAACCTCAAAGCGCACCAAAATTCGAAAGTAGACCTGTGCGCCGATCTATTTTGAATCGGCGGTGGCGTGTATGGTATTTTTTCGCGGGCATATTTTATCGCCTCAACATTTCCTTATGCTTATCCTTTTTACCTGTTTGGATTTCTCGTGCACTGTAAAGACTATAGGATCACTCCAACTGTTATATGGCTCAGGTTTATGAATTGACGTGTGTATGTGTGGGTACAAAGATATGAAACATTACATTATAGAATTTGTTCAAAACAAGTCGACGGGGAATTCGGCTTATGTCTTTATTATTAAACTTAACCAAAACTGTTTTTTCAGCGTTCTTCAATTGCTAAGAGACGCTCTGCACATTTCGTAATTGTCGTGTACGAAAATAGTTTAGTTTAGATCTTCACGAAGATGACGAGTCAAGTTTTCAGCGCTGGCAGAAATCGAATACGATTTCACGGAGAATCTATAATAAATTAACGAATAATGGTATATTCAATAAATAATATTTTACTGAAGACATATTACAACAGAAAAGTAGATTATAAAGTTCTGATTCGACATTTTATTAATTTTGTATCCTGATCTTTGATGAACCGTAGAATAGAACACTTTTATTATAGAAATAGCGCAATGGATGGATCTTAAAAAAAGAAAATATAAAAATCTAAAAATCTAAGGATCTTAAGATCTAAAAATCTTCAAATCTTCAAATTTCTAAATTTTTAAATCTTTAAATCTTTAAATCTTTAAATCTCTAAATCTTTAAATCTTTAAATCTTTAAATCTTTAAATCTTTAAATCTTTAAATCTTTAAATCTTTAAATCTTTAAATCTCTAAATCTTTAAATCTTTAAATCTTTAAATCTTCAAATCTTCAAATCTTTAAATCTTTAAATCTTTAAATCTTAAAATCTTAAAATCTTTAAATCTTTAAATCTTTAAATCTTTAAATCTTTAAATCTTTAAATCTTTAAATCTTTAAATCTTTAAATCTTTAAATCTTTAAATCTTTAAATCTTTAAATCTTTAAATCTTTAAATCTTTAAATCTTTAAATCTTTAAATCTTTAAATCTTTAAATCTTTAAATCTTTAAATCTTTAAATCTTTAAATCTTTAAATCTTTAAATCTTTAAATCTTTAAATCTTTAAATCTTTAAATCTTTAAATCTTTAAATCTTTAAAATTTAAATCTTTTTAATTTAATTATTTATATAATATAATTATTATTATTATTATTGTAAATCTTATATTTTAAATCTTAAATCTAAAAATAAGAAATTTAAATATAAAATTAATAGAAGAAAATTATGGGAAACTAAGAATTTGAATTTTTTAAAAAATGGGGGGAGGTATTTATTTTACAGTCATACCTCGATATAACGTAACCTCGATATAACGTAACTCGATATAACGTAACTTTTACCTCGATATAACGTAACTTTTTTTTGCCCTTATTTTTGGCAGTTTAAATTATAAACGTGATTTATCTATCTATCTATAAATACAAAAATAAATTGCTGTCTGTCTGTCTGTCTGTCCGGCCCTAGCTCGGAAACTACTGAACCAATCGGCGTGAAAATTTGTATGCAGGAGTTTTTGGGGCCGGGGAAGGTTCTTGTGATAGATCAAAACCCCTCCCTCATCTGGAGGGGGGGGGGGGGGGTCTCTTATACAAATGAAACACAAATTTCTCACAAATCAGCTCACACGATTGCACTAATACCATCATACTGACTCGACTCTGGATCCGTTTTCGTTCGGTAATTGCGAGTCAGAGTCAGACCTGACCCAGGTCTAAAACCGAAAACGACATAAAAGATTGCTGCAACCCAGATAGGCTTCGTTCTCCTTCACGACTTGAAAATCGATCAAGTGTCATTTGCTGAGTTGTCAGCTTTTGTCTTCTTTTTTTAATTTTAATGTTTTGTTTTCAACTGGTTCAGCGTTTGACGCAACCGCACCAATGACATCTAACGAAATGGGCGCAGAAGCCGAATTTTGTCACTTGCGGAATTCCAGGTTCTCGATATGAACGAAGTGTTAAAAAAACGCCGCGAAGTGGATGTCTTTTGTCTAGTATGTCTTTTGTCTTATGTATTTGTTTGTCTTATTTTTCAACAAATCCAGTTGATCCGGTCCATTTGAACTAAAAGTCTAGTAAATCCTAGTTCAAAGATGGACTTCAAGTGCCCTTCAACCTATTGCCAAAATTTAAAATGAAAGGCTAGCTATTTTGACATTAACGGGTGGACGGAGGGGATTGAGTGGTGGGGGGGGGAAGGGTTGAAGAGGAAAAGGGTGGGGAATGGATGGCGGTATTGGGGAGGGTTTGGGGAAGGTGGTTGGGAGGTGGGGGAGTTAAGTATGGTTTGCATATGGGGAAATATGTGTTTTGTGGGGGTGTGTGTTTGTGGTGGGGGGAGGAGCTAAGTTATTACTTTGTATTGAAGAAGGTCGACTAAGTCGAAGGTTTTTTGAAAAATGGATCGTGTGTTGCATAAACAAGACAAAAAACATAACCATGTTAGTTTACTACTAGCGGATAAAATAAAAATTATTCAAAATCTTGGAGATGGTGTTTCGATGAATAAAATAATAAAGAAGTACAAAGTTCGGTCTGCATCTACCATCTATGCCATGAAATATGCAAAGGACATGTGTAAGAAACTTAAATGATATTCCGTGAAAACAATGTTTGTTGTGAAAACATGTTTTGTTTTTAATTTATAGCAAAACGAAAGCGTTTCAAGAATCCTCGATACCCACAGGTTGACAAAGCTCTCTACATCTGGTTTTTGCAGAAAAGCTTCAATGCTGACGAAAGTGGGCTCTTTTTCAAGAAATCTGCAACATGAACATATGTTGAGAGAGACACCAAATCAAAAAGGATCGGATCACGTTCATACCTTGATGCACCATGTATGGACGATGGAAAAGGAGATCTTTAAAGAGTGTTTTTTTTTTTGGGAATCCGTCCTGAAAGTGACCGCCTACCTCAAGTCAAAAGGACTTCCTCTAAGAGCCGCCCTTGTGTTGGACAATTGCACAGCTCATTACAATGCAGATGAGCTAAAACTGTCGATGGATCAATTTTTACCATCTTTCTACCTACAAACACCACCGCCATTCTTCAACCGATGGATCAAATATCATTCAGATGATTAAGACGCGCTTCAGGAATCTGATGATGCAAGAAATTCAAATTCGTGGAGGAGAGTTTGACGAGTGCGTGAAGAAGAACAACATAAAGGACGTCATCTTTTTGGGTTGCTCAAGCGAGGGAGGTAGTTCCAGCTGACTCGATTCGCAAATCTTGGAACATGCTTGACAATGCCCGTGAAATCGAGGATGAGGATGATGTACCGCTGTCCGTCATAAGAGGCACGCCGAGAAACATTGGTGAGAAGATAGCACAGACCGAAGAAATCGACGAGGAGGATGCCGGATTCGAAAAGCTGGACGATGATGAGATCATCGCAAGTGTTCTTCACAAAGATGCTGACGAAGACATTCCTATGCCGGTGACGACACAATGCAGTCAATGTCAACGCAGGAAGAAGCATCACAATCTGCGAGTTTTGGAGATGATGACGAATATGTAAACGTGTTGGATGAAGCAGACTTAAATGGGTTCGATCTGGTAATCAGATACGCGGAAGAGAACAATTGACCACTGACTACACAGTTCTCGCTGCGCCAGATACGTACTAATGTCATGGACATCGTAATTAACAAACAGCAGTAAGAAGGCTTCAGTGTAGGAAAATTGTTTTGCTATTTTGTACTGGTTTGTTAATTGTTATGAATTTGAGTTCTAGTTTTATGTATAAAGAATGGTAATATCAGGAGATTAGTCACTCTGCCACGTTGTGTTTGTGTTTCAGGGTGTCGGACGGTGTCATAACTACAATCGAAAATTTATCCTTACTGGCAACCATGGACCATTTTGATATTTAATTCACCGACATTCAAAAAACATCTGGATCACCACAGTGGAAGCGAGGAGACAAACAATACAGAAACAAATAATAATTTCGCGGGGGAGTGCCGGAGATAAATGTGTCTTCTTTTTGGTGGGGGGTGGGTTTGTGGTGTGTCGGGGTGTGTTTTTTGGGGGGGGTGACAGGTGGGGGGGGGGGAATACCCCGGGTGGTGTAGTGTAAAATGCTGTAATATAATTTTGTGTTTTTTTTTTTTTTATATTTAAAAAAAAATCAAAAAAAAGTTTTGTAATAAAAAAAAAATAAGAAAAAAAATATTTGAAAAAGTCAAAGGATCAATAAACAAATAAAAGAAATATGTATGTATGATGTATGATATGTACTACCACCCATTGTAGCACGGAAACTAAGTCCGACAGCAATGGGCTCTCCCCTCTGTTAGACTTGATCAAGCTTTAATAACCACTGATTATCCTAATCATGCCGTTGTATGAAGGGCCAAAAAGGGGTTGGGTGGATCGATATGCAACATCACTTATACGTATCCACAGGGATATAAAGAATCTCCTTCCAACAACAAGACTGAACAATTGGTCAAAAGAGCAAGCTATCTAACATGAGGATGCCCCAATGGGCGGGGAGAAGAGCCCGCCCTCTATTCACAAACTGTTAGCAATGGGGAGTTGGCATTCCCACTCTCCCCATCCAGAGTGCTTCAATCGGGTGCCCTGATGGTCCCTCCCATTCTCATGAAATATTTATATAATGGTGTATATATTTATGTAAATGAAAAATACTACAAGCATTCGTATCTATAATATATGATCTTCGTTCGGTTGATCCTGAAATGCAAGAAATGTTGTAAAATGTTAAAGTGTAGAGTTCTGTGGTTTCGCGCATAAGCACGTTTTCGTTCGTTTTCAGCGATAGCAGCATTTCACCAAAATCTTGATTTGAGGTATCCTGAAAAAGTTTATTAAATCTATTGAAATTTTACAAAACTAACATTTATACATTTTAATTTACTGTTGCCATGGTCACTATTTGCTACTTGATGCTGATTTTATAACAGCAATCCGCTTTTATTTTTGCTGACCTAATAGTTATTGCTACCGAGTAAGGAATGGGACGATTCAAGTGGAAGGGAGTTAAAGATAAATGGGCAAAAAAAAAAAAGTAATGTTTAAATCATCTATGAAGTAAAATCAATAAAACAATATTACCAACTATAATGATATTGTGAGTTATGATGAAGTAATGACAAAGATTGAAATGTAAAATCAAACACTAGCCAAATGGCACACAGTGCTGCATGAATCAGATCAGCTCAGAATTGGTAAAAAGTCCATTTGCAAACCGGAAAGGAAAAATACATTCTTCAATAAGTGCAAAAGCCTACCACAGATTCCGTAATTTTCAAAAGCCTACCACAGCTGTAATTTTCGGCGTTATATACTGGACATATAAGGAATGCTAGATGTCATAAATTGAAGGTATGTTTCGTGTTTAAGCCAGATACCGCCTAAATCAAGTTTGTTGTATGAAAATGTGAAGGTCATGATATGATGGAAATAATACGATGTTGTAAAGAAATACTACATAATGTACATATAATAATTAAATGCCGCTATTTGCCTTTTCCGCTGCGATGTTAGATGATTGAAACTCTAAAATAGCGAAAATTCCAACGTGATATAATGAAATAAAGTTGATCACATGGCATCCTAGCAAAATAGCAAAGAAAATTTAGGCAAATAAATTTCATATGAGTATGATTACTGCCCAAAAACGGAAACTCAATAAATACAAAACAAAAAAAAATTAAAAATGAATGACAGGAAATTCTTCGATAACTCTTTTTTCCTACTGGGCCCATAAATGATTCTTTATGTCTGTAAAATAGAAAATGTAGGATCATAAACAATGTTAGTTTTTGAATTAACTATTTTGGACGAAGAATTTTTTTTTTGTAGAATTTGTCGTATATAATCCACTCTCTAAAAAAAATGTAAAAACCCATCCCATCTTTTCAAATACATAACGTGAGTTAGGTGGGCCAAAACTTACAACGATGCAAATGCGAAGCTGAAAATAGCATAAAAAATATTGTGAAGGGATGTTATAATATAAAATGATAATAACAATTATATTTGTAATGTCTGCATGTCTGCTGATCCTGCTGCAATTGTAGAAGGACTTGCATTATCCTAGCCACAGGGGAAGAAAACAATTCAAAATTATTATACAATACTTGGGAATTCCATGGATGATCTGAAATTATATACCGTATAAAGAATACTTCCATTTTTCGTGGTAGGGTAAGATTTCAGCATGCTACTTTACCGGGGTCACGCTGCCTACATTGCTTTGGTGCGGCTGCCACCTAATGTATAGTTGACGTGATACAGCGTTTTTTACACAACCGCTGGATGCCAGGACAGACGCTGTTTGAGCCGCACCTCCTTGGTGGACAGACGCTCGGCACGCACCTCCTCAATCTAGCTGAAGTCAGAAGGACAACAGTGCCCAGGCTGCACTACCAGCTAAGTACGCAACCCTTAGCTGGCGGTCTTTGTCATCTCTTGACCCGTGGAAGCATGAGGTAGGAACTTGTGAGGACCATAGCAATGTTGCGGGGACGCACGCTCCATCCCAGGTGTCTACTCACCATTTTGCAGCCCTAATATAAACAAATAAAAGAAATATATATAAAAAATTCACCAGGGCATCATTGATGTTGCAATTGGACAATGGAGTGGACAGCCAACCGGAGTCTAGGAGGGGATGTGTCTTTCGTTTATGATTGTTGCATTCCACTCCAACAGTTGTAATGAATTTGACGCGCCTTTCTCAAACAAACCATCTAGTCGAAAGCTTAACTGAATTGCGTATTTTGTTATTCGTTTTATCGGATCATATTGCTGGAAGGAGATTATTTTATTCCCGCAGTTTTCGCGTAAGTGTGTCTGCTTACGGGCCTGCCCAACCCTTTTTGTCCCTTCATACAGCAGTATGTTGAATTTAGAACGGTAACAAAGCATGATCTTTCTGTTAAGTAGAACCAAATGCAGGTCAAAGCCCACGCTAGGTTGGTGGCTTCCTACATACATACATTTATTAAGTGTATATGGCTATAACCATCTAATTACCCGAAATAAATTTACTGTCCATTCAACGATATTTTTAGTCGAAAGTTATCAGTCGATTGCAAAGTAACAACACGAACAAATAGAATGACGTATTTTTTGCTACGCGATAAGGTTTATCGCACGCATTTTTGCGGCTTTGCTTGGTTTTCTATTTTTATAACAGTTAGCACACCATTATCACTTTCCAAGTCTTGACAGTCCCAACAAGCTCCCTATTGAGATGAAATATGAAGATCGAGTACATACGCATTGAAGGAGCTGATTCAAGCATTCGGAAAAAAAATGCAAAATTTTCCCAGCCGCGTTTTCCATTTCCAGGAAAAGCTGATAATCATTAATCATGAACGGTTCTAAGTACGTACACTGAAGTACTAGTTTTTATGTTCTCGCTTATCCAATTGACGGTGAAGGCGCGACAGCGTGATCTGACTAAACAAGGCATTCTCCGCATCTGTTTTCGCACTGCGCTTTTTTGTTTGTTTTGCTTTACTCATTCACCCGCCACCGTCATCGTTCATTCAGCCGAACCGAACGTCATTAATCACTTCACGTTAAAACGCATCGAGGCACACAGCTACAATAGTCAAACAACTTGTTTTTTTATAAGTAGAACTCAAACACTCCTCGCCTCAGTAGGAACAAAAACAAATGTGCCAATAAATTAACTGTAGCAAAGTTGCATTTTCTCACACATTATATCGTACCAAAATTATGCTGTGCCATAATGATGACGTCAAAGTTAGTTCGCGTCTCGACTTCAGGTTGGCGACACTTTATGCGACACACACACACACACACACACACACTCAAGCCTGCTTAACTCCTTTGAATTCATTCTCAAGTTAGTAAAATCGATTATGTTTTTCCCAGTTGCTTGACAAACTACCAAAATTGGCTTTAATGCAGTCAGAGTAACAACAGTGCAATGTTTAAAAGGGCCAACAGACGTTCAAACGTGTTTGACCAACTATGACTCCGCCCCCATATAATCGAGTCGGTCCTGTTTTTGACCGAATTATGCACCGCTCACCTGACAAAATTGTCGAACTTAAATTCAACCATGCACTCGTCTGTAGTTCGTTTAATCGATTTTTCGGTTGAAGAATCGTTTGGCATAAATCAAGCCAGTTTGATTTTGACAACCCGAAAACAAAATCTCATAGATTTACAATTGAATGTATTGTAACCATTTGTATTGTAACCAGTTCGCGACGATAAAATGACGATTGAAGTTATTGTTTCCGCGTCAATCCCGAGGAAATTGAAGCCCATGAGCCGGCGGCGTCCAGTGTATTGGTGGAACGAGACACTAAGTACCCTCCGTGTTGCGTTCCTCCGAGCCAGGAGACGTTATTAATGAAATCTAATGTAAATTTAGACATCCACAATAGAATGGGTTTTTTTTTTGTATCTTAACTGTAAAAAAAATCATTTTTTCGCGAACAAATTTGAGTCAATTACTATTAACTGTATTGTTCCACAATTGTTGACATCCTACATCTAGCATGTAGGGTGAATATTAGATCTATTGTAATGACAATATGCATTTTTAATTTTTCTGTGGGGGCGACACATGGTTAACATCCATAGTCACGAGTTCGAATCTCACCCCGGACGAAAATACCCTAAAAGGAATTTGAGTGACTACGACGGGAGATGAACCAGCCCACACGGAGAAACCAAACTATCCAAAATCAAGTGAGACAGTACTCAAAACTAAGTACCCTGATAGGACTACTATTTTGGATATAATTTTGTGCTCACTGGTAGGCAGTTTTTACTCAACCCTGAAGTATGATTGAAAAAGTCAATTTTACCCACAGCAAGGGATTTTAAGAGAAGTAAGTTTTCAATGTACGCGAGAGGCGCCTTTCGCGAAACTATCCAAATCGGAGTGTTGGGCTGTCACTTTATTTTGGCTGAAAATTTTTGATCGCCATTCAATCAACAACGGTGGAAGGGAATTTGGTTTTTGCGTAAAGTTTTTAGTGTTTAGTTTTAAATTGTCTAGTGTCCAGTTTAAAATTTAACGCGCCCGAGGTGCCTATATGTGGTACGGAGCAATTAAAGAATATTATGGACTCGAAAAGCTACAAAAATTTAAACGGTAAGTGTAATTGTTTCACTTATTCGAGTGCCTATTTTTATTCTTGTCGCTTTGAAATTTTTGACACTGCTGCATTGATGTGTGTGAAGAAACCATCAATAGAAACTTCAAGGTGTTGAAGGTGTTGAATTACCATGAGCAAAAAAACAACCATACCGCTGAAATGTCCCCAGTGTAAATAACAAACAAAGAGTGTTCTAATGTACTCGAGAATGCAATCAAATACATTTTATTTTATTTGTTTATATTTTCTCTTATTAAATTTAGTGAAAGAAAGTTTACTAAAGCACATTTTCGAATAATATTCTCAAAAAAAATCCATTTTTTGGATTATTTTTACTGTCGATTCGCTTCTAAAAAACAGTTAATTTCACTCGGCATTGAGTCTATTCGGAGTACTCAAAATTAGATACTTTGTAAATAACTCAAGTATGACTGGTTTTACTGGGGGATGTCGCTTATCGAAAATTTCCGGTCCGCCTCTAAGAGCAACCGTACCGGTCGTTGTCATTTGCGCTGCTATTTTAGTAGCCCACTGCGCTCTCATTTTAACATAGTCACCCATCACCACACCGGTCGTTGCTATTACAGTAGTCATTCTTACACAGAAAAAAATCTTATAGTAAAAACTACCTTTTTACCCTTCTATGCCTATCTTTAAAACTACCATGAAATTTCAGTCAAGTTTACTACGTTTATGGTAAAACCTTCAACATTTGTGGTATATTTGACAGACCTCATATTGATATCAACCAAACCATGGTCGATCTAATCGCAGGCATGTCAAAATCAAACGCATTTATTGTCAGGTGAACATTGTTGGTGTTTGCGCTTAATTTAACCCTCGAAATGGTAATTTCTACTGCGGTTTTTTTTTTGCGTGACAGTATTCTACACCGGAGACATCCAAATAAGTACCAACTAAAATTTGCTGAAAAAACATTGGCAGTACGTTTTTAAACATCTAGCTAAGCTTGCAAATCGAAAATGGACAATTGTTCGTACCTATCATCGGATTCAAGCGACGATGACCTGGACTTCATGAGCCACATTTTGACGCTGGCACTGTCCATGTAACCCGGAGAGGAAGGGTTTGCGTGGGGAAGCTGCTATTTAAAATTTTTTGTTTTAATTATTAATTTTTATTAAAACTGGTCATATAAAATCAATTATTGTAATTAGAAATATCACATAGCCCTTACAGTAAATTTTTGTCAGGTATTCCGATTTTTATTTAATAACAAAGTAGAAATCTAAATTAACAAGTAAAATTCTATTTTTTAAAAATTATGTAGGATTCTTGAAAATGAGAAATAAAATATTTGCATTACTTTTTATGCTTATGATAATTATAATATAATTACCAATTATATTATTATACCGAAAAGATAAAATTTGAAACCAAATTATATGTTGATATAGGGACTGAATTTATTTAATTAGTTGTTCGACGTGATCGATAATAGCCTTTGCCTCCCCTACCAGACAACCCTTGAGATAGTGAAATTTCTCAACTGGCGGCAAATCAGGTTTTTGATGAATCAGAGAAGTGTAGATGTCTCTGAAGCTCAACCACTCATCTATGTTACCATCGAAGTTCTGTAGCCTTATCTGCGGAAGCCGAACATGATCGACCAAGCCGTGGAATGTGGCATCACCTCCTCGCATAGTCAGATTTTGAGGAAGAATATCCTGCAACTCCTTCGCTTTGTCCAACAGAAACGATTTTACATCGTAGAAGCGAGATTCAAAGTCTTCCTGTTCCTTGTGAAAGGCTTCGTTGTCCTCAAAATCTTCATGCGATTCAATTTCCCACACAGTTTCATTGATTGATTGCCACAACTCATCGAGACGGGCAATTCGAACGTCAATCTGACTAACCACAATTCCTTCCTTGTACTCACTAACGAACCGTCTTATGTTGTTGAACGATGTGCGAAGTCCCCTGAGTTTTGTCGTGAGACCCTTCAATTGTTTCGATCCCTTGGTTACCATTGTTGAGTCTTGCAGTGAACTTAACAGCGTTGCGTCGGAACCGATCAGTACCGATTCGAAAATTGTTTAACCCTTCAATGAATGTCAGCAGCGTCAGCCTCCAACGATCCAGATTGTGGCAAAGGGATGAAAAGCGGGGATGTAGTATTCAAGAATGTCTGACTTTGGCGGTACATATACTGTAAGCTCACCTAGAAAACTACAGCGAACGCCAACAGCCCAGTTCTAACACGTCTTCATAGCAGCGATTCGTCTCCGGAGAGGAGTATCCAGTGCAACAGAGAGAAAACACAGCGATGTAGTATCGACAAAATGTCTGCGATGGCAGGACATATACTTTAGCCTCACCTGGAGAAACTAGAGATGGTACTGGATGACTCAAATAACCGACTCAATGCTCCGTCCAATGGAGCACTTGAGCATAGGGATTGCGCTCGTAAGGAAATTTAACCAAGTTTCGTCGAAAAGGAAAATTTATTTTTGTGGTGTAGCATCAAACATAAACCAGCTACGGCTGGGCATATATCTATATATAAGTTTACCTGGCCGAAAGGTTCGATGTGTTTTGCCCAAGCTCGTATGGTTTCCTCAACGTCGTAGTGTAGCCCTTCGTCTCTCTCATCCGGACACCACAACCGTCCTCAAAAGAGATCACTTCGTCCACAGGTTCGCCACTGTTATTGGCTTGCGCACCAGTCGATAGTCCGTGCGAATGAGAAACCGAAAGTCGAATTGTTGGTGTTAGAAAATTACGATTGCCTACGGCTGGACATATACTAGTTCAACCTTCCTGACCAATGGTAGGACAACTCTAAGGTTGAACTACGTAGTACTGGGATCCTTGATCAGCAATAGTTATGCCAATCTGTGAAGTCCAAGTTCAATGGCGTACTAGTTATACAGCCGTTGCACCAATTCAGCTGCGATCACGATCGCGATGGCGATCAGCTGTTTCACGACGTCTGATGATGGCGTAGAGTTCTTGTGTATGCCACTAGTGATGGCGTAAGTCCCTTTCAGGTGGAGTAGTAATGGCGTGAAGATGGCGCAAATCCTTTCAAAAGGACATTATGGTACTTCTTCGCGATGGCGAAGCCCGTAGTTATCCAAACCGTTGATTCGCCGTTAGTCTCAATCCGGTTCGAAGGACCAATGTTTGTTGGGATACCTTCGATAGTGGTGTTTGTCCTTGGATGACCTTGTCGAAGGATTCTCTTCTAATCGTTGGACCGTAGTAGTTGAACTTCCTTTCACCAGGGGTTTTCGCGACGACAAATAAGGTCCTTCTCAGGTCAACTTCGACTCACAAACACGAAACCATTACAGAAAACTACACCTTATTAGCGGAAGAAAACACTACACATTATATTTAAACTGTTAACTTAGAACTAGACAATTATTAGCCAATTATGCGCGGAGGTCTAGCCTCCGATAACCGATCGCTCGCTGTACTCGATGTTGACTAACTACGTTTTGGTGGTAATTTGTTGATATCCTCTGGCAGTGGTATGAGTGGTAGCAAAACCTTCCAATAGATGAGTGACCGTATCCCAAGTAAAATTGCCAAAACCATCCAGCTTTATTAAGTTTTATTAAAGTTTTATGAGAGCCACTAGAAATCAATTCGGGTTTATTATGGCAGCAAAAGATGCCAATAGGTTTCAAATTTTAGTCAGGTTTATAAGAACCTACACAGCTTCTTTACAACGATGTTAAAACCTTGACTTCTAAAATTCCTTTTACTCCTATCAAAGGTTTTATTTCGACTTTATTTACTCATAAAATGCTGTTTTGAAATGCCGTTTTAGGACTCATTCATATTATCTTATTATGGTCAGTTGAAAAAGCATTTTAAAACCATTTTGCCTCCAGTAAATGCATTGAACGGCTAACTGGCTTTGAGGAAAGCTACCAAGCGGCCAGATCGTTTTATAGTAGCCATTGCTAAGGTTAACTGGCTTTTTGGCAAAACTGTGATTTCTTGCAATCGCCATATTGAAATGTATGAAATAATTGAAATGTGGAAAAATAAATACACCAAATTTTAAATGTAAAACAATTGAACTGTAGATCTGAGACAAACTTCGATATTCGTTTAGATAACCTTATTGAATTCCATCTATTTTCAGGAGTTTCATGATTAATTTACCGAATATATTTCTTTCAATTTTGTTTTTGTTATTGTCAACTCGCATAATTTTCAAGGCGCATTAATTTCCAGCTCTTATCGTGCCAATATTCACCATAAAATTGAATGCGCATATGATTTGGAGCATGATACACTATAAAAAAAAACTCAATTTGTTTTATATATTTTGCTATCAATTATAATTTCCCGCAACAGTAGAACTTTTTTCTTAGCCATTATTTACTGTTGAATGAATCAGAAGAGCAACAAAGCAAAACAACAAAAACCAACCACGATATCACCGTGAAGTTTGACAGCTGTGGCCATTCAGCCCTATGCTGGTTTTGATAGCGGCCAATAGGTTTAATGATGGTTCTCAAGTGGTCATAACATCTTTCACTAGAACATTTTCAAAAACTTTATGGCCTTAGAAAGGTTTTATTCATTTGTTTTCACAACCGTCTATAGAGTGGGCCACTTGATACACATTTCGGCTTTAAAGATGCATAGAGGAGGTGTTGGTGGACAAAACAGTTTTGAATGTAGTGTCATCAACAAAGCCGGGAGGAGTGCTATACGGCTGGAATAGAACTGAAATTGTTACTTGGGATCGTACTCGCCCGTTTCCGACACGGCTCTTCAATTTAAATAGTCCGACAACGTATAATGGCTGCATCCGTATCCATCTCGCTACGCGCAGACATTAACAACAATGGAATAATTTACACATATTTATTTAAATTAATACCTAAAGATAGAATAATTTATATCAAATATATAATAGAATAATTTTTATCAGATAAATTTTGTTGTTGTTTATCAGTTAAATTCTATTAATAATTTTTAATAGACTAAGGTCAAATTAAGGGGTTGAATTTTCATCAATTATAAATTAAATTTGAATTCATTTGAAAAAATAATTAAAAATAATACACTAATTTATGTTAAATGGATTATAACATTAAATGAATCAACAGATAAAATTGTCAATAAAACAGATTTTTTTAAATTAAAATGTTTCTAAGATTGAATTGAGGAATTAAATTTGAATGACAATAAAAAAAAATTAACAGTCGTTATTATGTTTCAGATATGCCAAATAATTTCCAACAAGCAAACAATTGGAAAATCTATTTTTCAAATCATCGTGTATCGTTTATTAAAAATATTAAACATAATAATTCAATTCAAATACCTAAATTTAATTAACTATGCATATTATAAAATTGATAACTTTGATACTTTTAAAATTAAAATTTATTATAAATTGTATTTTCAATTCAGGAAGGAAAGTTTGAAGGATATTTGAATTTTCATCTGTCATAATAGTTATTTTGTTTTGTTATTTAATATTATTGAATACAAATTCTATTCTAATACATAAATTTAGAGATTGTATTGAAAAAATAATGAGGAAGTATTCAATTTTTAAGCTTGGTTTTTTATATTATTGTTTCTGAATATAGGAAATTGTTTAAAGTTACTTACACCATTAGTTAATATCAAATAAATTTGGTTTAGTTGTGTATATTTTTTATCCCAATAAATTTTCATACTTCAAATTAAATGATTTTTATCCCAATAAGTTTTCAAATTTCATATTAAATGATTAAATTACAAGTTGTTTTAGAATAAGAAATGTTTTGTTTTTCAAATTATTGATTCAAATTATTATTTTCAATTATAATTACCCAAACTAAATTGATTATTAACATTATTTGTAGTAAATTAAATTAAATTTTGTTAATTGCTCATAACTTTTTATTCATTCTGTGTACATTTTTTGTTGTTAACATTTCCATTTTTGTTATATATTCAAGATCATCATTTGTGTGAATTTGTTCATTAAAAAATAATTTATATTTATATTTATTTTCAGTGACAAGTATGAATAAAAATGAAATTTTCTTTAGTTAAAATAGAAACTGTAGGTAAAATTTGTATCAGCTACCGCGGTTAAACAAATAATACATTTTTTTGTGATTCTTAAATTTGAAATTTAATTACTCAAATATATAAATAATAGGTAAAATTTTTTAATTTACTAAAATGATTTATTGGAAAACATAGTTTAAGCTTCACACTTTTGACAATAAATATTCCAGGATTAGATACCTTATTATTGATAATAAATATTTAAATACTAAGGTAGTTTTAGTTATGTTCGCAAAATTCAATTAAAATAATAGTGCAATAGTCTAATTAGAGGAATTTGATTTCTAATTGAGAATCACCATTGAACCTAACAAAAATTTGTTCAATTTTAAATCTCCATCACCAAAATATAACATGGGAAATTTGTTTTTTTATAATCGTATCAAATAAAAAGTCAATGTGTAGTTTATGCTAAAGAAGAGATGGATTGCAATAGATTTAATTAAAAATGTATAAAAATAACAATAACTAATCTTTTTTTTTTTTGTTTCGCTTATTAAATAGGCTTTGTCCCGGGCCTGTGCGCTTGTTTTGGGTGGGGCTGCTTTTTTGGGTGGGGCGGGGGGGGGGGGGGAAAGGTGGGCGGAAAAGTCTCTAAGCATATTGCTATGAGGTACCAGGTGGTTATCCACCGATTGCCTGTCGATCTGCCTAATTTGGAAGACGTCTGCATTGAGTTATCTCAAATTATAATATTCCGCCCACTATATCACAAAACACTGCGATTTGTTGAGTGGATTGGAAATAATGAAATCATTGGGTATTGGACCAAGTATCCCCCGGGTGGTGCTAAAACGATAAGCTTGGAAATCAATAGAAGCATAAAGTTGCCAACAGGCACGAATGGCTTCGAAGGACTCTAATTTTACCAAATACCTCAATCGTTACTTTAAATGTATGAGCATAGATTGCTCTCTTTAGAGGGTTCAACTTGTTTGATGCAGTTATTGGTTCCAGTAGTTAAATAGTTTGTACAATGTAGTTGAGCAAATTGAAAGTTAAGAAAAGTTGCGTTTTTGTTTGAAAATGGAGGACGTCTGAATCTGTTGGTCAAATTGTTTTCGTTACTTTTCGGTATTAAAATCCGAACTGACCAAAACTGGTGGTAAACTGTGCGTGAATGTGTCCGCGATTGTTAACGTAATGAATAAGAGAAAAAAATGACCGGATGTCATGCCGAAAAAACTGACTTTCCAGTGACACGATCGAAGTTTTTTTTTTTTTGGATTCTCAGCTTTGTTTCATGTTAGTTAGGTGGAATATGCAATACTGGTGAATTGAGGATACGAATGCCAAAGATCTCAAGCTGGAAGGGGGCGGCCCTGAAATTTCCAAATGTTGCACGTTGTCAAATGGCGCTTGGCTTCTATAATTAAATGTGATGGGATTGGGTTAACGCGTGGAGACTCGGGAATGATCTCTCATATGCGTCAGTCGAACTATTTTGAACGGCCGCAGTGAGAATATCACCATGAATATCTTACATGCGCGTCGCATGTTGCTAATCACTAATGCCTTCTCTCTTTTCTCTTTCATGTTCTTTTGCACTCTTCCCTATGCAATGACCGCGAGCAATGCCATATGGGGCAAGCATCTGAATGGGAATCCTTTAAACAACCCGAATACCTTGGTGGAAGCAGAACGCTAACCAGTCAGACCACGCAAAGGATTTTCAGACAATTGAGAGGTGGTAAGTGCTCTCAAAACGCGGAACGAAACAGGTAATTGTTATTGATGTTGTCCCTCTATCACTTTATTTTGAACCTACATCAAATATAATTTAATCTTATTATGAATTATATATATGATCACATCACTTATCAAGGTGAATCCTGATCCATCGAGCCCTACCCTACTAACATAGAAAACCCTCCTTCCTGTGACCTTTGTGGGGATGCAGAGGTAAACACGGTCCCTAAACAGCAAAGGTCACACTAACTTTCCTTCCCTATTCCCACCTGATTGCAAGGACGTGGCCGGCGCCGTTATTGATTATTAAAGAAATTGAGTCACTGAAACGTGTACAGTGAGAATGGTCGGTTACTCGCAGCCCCATTCAGTTGATTCATTGTGCAATTTCACTGATTCTGATCAATCACGGAATAGCAACCATTGATACGTGCAGTCAATCAAGCTAAGCTAAGCTAAGCTAAGTATGACTGGTTTTACTTTGCTGTCAAGATGTGTGAAAATGACTTAATTTTGGATTGTTTGGTTCCTCTGTGGGCTGAAAATCTCGATAATCAAGGAACTATAAAAAAAAACTTAATTTATCTGATATATGAACAATAAGATTCAAGGTCGGAAATAGATTTTAACGTTATGTTAAAGATGCTAACGGCGGAAACATTCGATATCATCAAAATATGGATGAAGGAGCAAAACTGGAGCTAGCCCATCATAAAACGGAGGTAATTCTGGTCAGCATTCGAAAGGCACTGCAGCACGTCCAAATCAGCGTAGGAGGGCATGCAATTTCGTCAAAGCGTGCACTGAAGCACCCAGGAGTGATGGTCGACGACCGTCTTAATTTTAACGCCCATGCAGACTACATCTGTGGCAAGGCGGCTAGGGTGATCAACGCGATATCAACAACCATGCCGAACGTCGGTGGATCTAGGAGCAGCAGAAGGTGTATTCTGGCGAGTGTGGCAAATTCAATATTGCGGTATGGAGTCCCAGCCTGGCCTGCAGCATTGAAAACACAGTGGAATAGAAGGAAGCTGAACAGTACGTTCCGGCTCACGACCATGCGTGTCACGAGCGCCTACAGAAGTATTTCAGCGGACGCAGTATGCGTTATCGCCGGGATGACTCCAATTTGAATCACCCTGGCCGAGGATATCAAATGCCAAAGACGAAAGACGTCGTTAACGTGAGGAGGACGAGCAGAGCGGACTCGTTGGCTAAGTAGCAGAAAAAGTGGGACAACGCAGAAAATGGAAGGTGAACCCACCGGCTCATTCCTGAAGTGTCGGCGTGGGTGAACAGGAGGCATGGAGACGTGAACTTCCACCTGATGCAGTTTCTGTTAGGCCACGGCTGTTTTCGGAAATATCTACATCGGTAAGGTCATGCTGCGTCACACTTCTGCCCGTAGTGTGAGAACTTGGAGGAAACACCGGAGCATGTAGTTTTCTAATGCCCTAGATTTGCGGTTTTTCGAAGTGAGATGCCGGAAGTGAGCGTGGACATCATAGTTGAGAAAATGTGTCGGGATGAAAGCATGTGGAACACTGTCGATAGAATAGTCACAAGCATTCTAACCGGCAGAGGAGTGTCAGACGGGAGGAGAGAGGACAACGTGCTTGACGTCGGGTCATGTAGCCTTGTAGATTATGGCTGTGGGAAGGCGGCGAAGGCCATCAATGCGGTAGCTAGAATCATGCCGAATAGCTACGGACCTAGCGGTAGTAAGTGGCGTCTACTGGCTAGTGTATCATCATCGACAATGAGATATGGAGGTCCAGCCTCGAATGCAGTGCTGAGAACCAAGCGAAACCGGGCATAGTTAAACAGTACGTTCAGGCTCACGGCCATGCGAGTCGTGAGTGCGTACAGAACTATTTCATCGGAGGCAGTATGCGTCATTGCCGGGAATATGGATGTCTGGCCGAATGGACGTTTGGCCGAATGGACGTTTGGCCAAATGGACGTTTGGCCGAAAATTGTCTATTAGCTTAAATGTAAGGTGTGGCCCAGTTTGAATTGGAGCATAGACTTTTGCGCATATATCGGATATACATTAACAAAATAGTATTCTGTTTTAACTAAAATGTTCGACTTTATGTGAACTTTGTATATTCCCTACAAAATAAATTAATTATCTTAATTTGAGGACTTTTCCCAGAATACTTTTCTTCTTCTTTATTCTCATCCATCGTTTTGGCAATCTTATTCCTCTTGGTTATCAATTCATTGATGCTTTTGACGACACTGCCATTCACCTTCAGCTTCCTCTTCATAATAGCCCAAAATCTCTCTATCGGCCTGAGCTGGGGACAGTTTGGTGGGTTGAGTTCTTTCGGTATGAACTGAATCCCGTTGGTTTCATACTACTGTAGCACTGTTTTACTGTAATGACAGCATGCAAGATCTGGCCAAAACATGACAGGTTCATTATGGGATCTGATGAATGGCAATATTCGCTTTTGGAGACATTCCGTTCTGTACAGCTCTGAATTAAATGTCTTATCAGTGATGAAAAGCTTGGTCTTCCTACCGCAGCTACATATGCCTTGCCAAATCATTTATTTACGTGCAAATTTATCTGCAAACACAAACTTTAATTTGGCAGGAACATCTCCCCGAGTAGTAGCCAAGTAAATTTTTTGTCCCGGTAGCTGTTTGAAATCGGCCTTTACATGTAGGTTTCATCATCTATGAGGAGACAGCCATTTAATTTTGTCAACACCTGATCATACAGTTTTCTGGCACGGATTCTCTCCATATTGTTCAGTTTTTGATCCCTATTTGATTGTCTACAGGCACGGTATGACTTCAAGCCTTCCCGGATACGAATCCGTTGCATGGTACTGCGTGCGGCGCGAAACTTTTTGGCCAAATCGCGGTCTGAGATGTTGGGGTTTGCCTTAATGTTCTTGATGACTTTGTTCCGCAGTTGACGGATGACAGTACCCGCCCGACGCTTGCTTTGAGGCTTGCGATCCGTCGACAAAGTTTCTCTGTACTTTTTCGAAACACGCCACACGGAATTTCGGAGAAAACTCAACACTTTAGCAAGTTTTGGCCCAGACCACGAAGGGTTTTCCAAACGATTGCGCACAAATATGTTTCTTCTTTCCTCTTCCATTTTGTATTTCTCTGAAACACGTTCGAACTTCACCGCGAAAAATAAATTTCTGATGTCGTTATTAATATAGGAAACTCATAAGATGTCATAGTTTACAAATCAGACCACTAGGGTCGCTGTAAGAATCAAAAATGTTTGTTCCAATACTAAATGGGCCACACCTTATCGCAGAGAAAAGGAAATAAAAATCTTAAAAAGTATTTTCAAACGCATTAGACCTAAAAAAGGAAATAAGGAACCAAAAAAACATTCTCGAACGCATTAGCTAGCATCCCGATATTCTAAACGTATTACACTTAGGGTTTATCAATATGTGTGCACATTTGCAGTTGGGCTTCAAATGGTGAATTGATAACTTCGAAGGGGGTGCAACCGACCTCCGGTCCTCACAAGTTCCTACCTCACGCCTCCACGAGTCATATGATCACAAAAGACTGCCAGCTAAAACATGGAGACGCTGGTTGGCGTAGCCTGGGCAATGTTGTCAATCTGACAATAGCGAAGTGAGGGGGTGCGACTGAAGATCGTGTACCTTTAAATCATATTGTATATTTTCCATTCTCATTTTAATAATAATTTCAGCACAGATGATTCTAAAATCTTTGCATTCCAAACCCATGTAAGACCCTGGAGCAACATGACAAGCATAAAAGGCTCAATTTATTTTTCATGAAATTATTAAAGACGAAAAAAAATTATTTTCACAAAATTCATAAAAGACTGGCATGTGCTTCTAAGCAGTAAAGGATTATATTTAAATATTTTGTTTGGTGGTTTTATTATTAAATAAGCCATTTATTTCAGATATCATCAAACTGGACTCTTCCATTACTCCAATTGCTATCTCTGAAATGTTACTAGAACAGTATGAAGAAAAAATATTACAACATGTCTTATAAAATAATATTTTTTATTGAAATTTCATCTTTGATTTTTGGAATGATCTATACTGTTTTAGCATTTCCAGGACTAGGAGGATAATAATACATATCTAACTTTTATTTATTTTTCAGTAAGAATCCATTGGATGTCAGGAGGTGGCAACGGAGTCGGTGATAGGCTTTTGCAATTATTATTGAACGTATTTTTCATTACCGTTTTGCAAAGGAACATTGTATGTATGTATGTAAGGTAGCCACCATCCCTTCTAAGACCTTGTCATGTATGCAGCTCCACTTAAAAGCAAGATCAAATTGAGTTGCCGGGTTGTATTCACAGTAACGCTGTATGAAGGGCCAAAAACGGTGGGGCGGACCCGTAAGCAGAGACACTTACGCGAAACCCGCGGGAACATGAGATTCTCCTTCCAACGATACGATCCAACAAATCGAATAACCCAATTCGTAATACTTATTAAGCTTTCTACGGGATGGCTTGTTAAGAAGGGCGCGTCACTCTCACTGAAACTGTTGGAGTAGAATTCACAGCATCACAATCGAATCGGTAGGATAAAGAAAATGATACTTTTTTTTTCCCTCCTAGACGCCGGTTGTCATACCACTCCATTGTCCAATTCCAGCTTGAGTGATACCCTGATGCTCCCTCCTTTCCCAATATATATTCAGTGTCAATATAGTAATATTTAAAATCTTGTGAATGAATATTATAATTATAAAAATATAGTGAATGAATATTATAATGACAAATAATATAGTGAATGAATATAAGAATGATAATAACACTTCCATTTGTGGACCTGAAAGTTAGACAATGTAGCTGCGAGAAAAAAAATTGATATTAAATTATCTCATAAAACTTGGGATACCTATGAATTATCTGAAATTATATAGCAATAGAATAGTAAACCTAAAATTTCGATGTGCTGTTCCGTTTCCTTGCAATAATTTATGTAGTGAGTCTCATCGGAAATAGTGATTTTGATTAAATGGATTTAAATGCAATTATGTCACATCATTTAATATCATAACATAAAATAATAAACTGACGTTATAATATAAAATAATAATACCAGCAGGCCAGTAAACTATAGTAGAATACATATATCCGTACCTAAGCTGAACATCCACTCATCGAAAGACTTCCACTCTTGCAGTTTCTATTGGATTAAGATCTACTAAGATTAAAATTAGTTTTCACAATAATGGTCAGAGAACATAATAGGCGTAGGTACAAGATGTATTTTTCGATAGCTCTTGTTCATCTGGACCCATAAATGATACTTTATTTCTGTGAAATGGGAAATGAATGATTGTAAACTGCTAGGTTTTAAATTAATATATATTTTTGATGAAGAAGGAAAGACCTTTTTTTAAGTAGAAATTTTCGAATATGATTTTTTTCTTAAAAAAAAAAAAAAAAAAAAAACATCAAAAACCTTTCTTTTTTTTCAAATACATAACGTAGGTTAGATGAGCTATAACTGACAAGGATGCATATATGCGAAGCTGAAAATGACTTATAAAAAAGTATACAAAATGTTACGTATGGATGTTATAATATAAAATGATAATAATTTCATTTTTATTTAAATGTCTGCGGATTGTGGTCCTGCTGCAATTGTACCATGAACCTGAAAGCTAAGACAATGTATCATAGCCACGAGAAAAAAAATTGATTTAAAATTATTTTACAAAACATGGGATATCCATGGATGATCTGAAATTGTATAGTATATAAGGAATCATGGGATATAAAGCATATAATGAACCTAAAATTTCGATGTGCTGCTCTGCCAATAAATGTGATATAACCACAAAGGAACTGACTCTTAGCTTCGGGTCTTGATCCCTACTGAGCCCTTGCGGCACGTCAAGCCGGCCAGTTCAGCGCAAGGGATACCGTTTTGCAAAGGAACATTATACCAAATTCGAGCGGATATGATTCATACAGCGCTGTATTCATTTAGCTTGTGTCTGATTTTACAGTTCAATCCTTGTCATTACTTTATCATTACTCACAATATTATTATATTTGATAATTGTGGTTTTATTGATTTTACTTCATAGATGAGGTTATAAAATCAGCATCAAGCAGCAAATAGTGACCAGAAAATAAGACTAAAATAAAATGATTAAATTTCAATAGATATAACAAACTTATTCAGGATATCTCAAACCGAGATTTTAGTGAATTGCTGCTATCGCTGAAAACCTGAAACCACAGAACTCTACAATTTAACACTTTACAACATTTCTTGCATTTCAGGATAAACCGTACGAAGATCATAGATAATAGATACGAATGCTAGTAGTATTTTTCATTTACATAAATATATACACTATTATATAAATATTTCATGGGAATGGGAGGGACCATTAGGGCACCCGATTGAAGCACTCTGGATGGGGAGAGTGGGAATACCAACTCTCCATTGCTAACAGTTTGTGAATAGAGAGTGGGCTCTTCTCCCCGCCCATTGGGGCATCCTCATGTTAGATAGCTCGCTCTTTTGACCAATTGTTCAATCTTGTTGTTGGAAGGAGATTCTTTATATCCCAGTGGATACGTATAAGTGATGTTGCATATCGATCCACCCAACTCCTTTTTGGCCCTTCATACAACGGCATGATTAGGATAATCAGTGGTTATTAATGCTTGATCAAGTCTAACAGAGAAGAGAGACCATTGCTGTCGGCCTTAGTTTCCGTGCTACAATGGGTGGTAGTATATATCATACATCATACATCATACATGTGTGCACATTTGCAGCTATAAGCATTCTTATTAAGTTTCAACTATATCAATTCACTAAAAACGAAATTTTTATGTTAGAAAATGTAACAATGGTATTCGGCCATTTGTCCATATACACGAGAAGTATGAATATGTTTTGATAAAATCGTAGACTCTTGATTTTAGGTGGAAATATGTATTATGTTAAACAGCTAGACAGAATGGGTCATTTTTTTATAATCTCGAAGAAATATGCAGTTCCTACGAAAGGTACCTTCTTCTGATTCTTTGCACATGGGCCTTCTATGCCAAAGCAAACTTCTGAATCAAGCGCTTGCCCGGTTTATTACTCTTTGTAAGATTGTGCCTTCTTTCAAACATGAGCAGTTCTTTGGAGTTTCACTGATCAAACAAATGTAATTCTCATGATTTCATGCATTTCAATTTGAGAAATTTTGAACCGACTGGTGAATTATGTGAGAAACTAAGATTTGATAATTTGGAGCTTTAATAAAAATTGCATTTTTCTTATTTTACTTTTGAGACGTTGATTGGAATCAAATGATTAAAAGATATTTTGATAAATGGCATCAAGCCTTAACATTACTTGGCATGGCATTTTACAGTAAAATCTGATTTTAAATTTCAACTTTTCTCAAATTAGTTATTCGTCCTTTTGAACAATAGTTACAATAAACTTTCACAGAAAAATCTAGCCTCTAAATGACTGACGGTTATCAAAACATGGTGAGAGATAATATGATCAAACTAAAGCAAAACAAATGGGACAGGTATATGAGAATTTCACAATTTGAATGAAAAATGCACATAAATATACATTGACTATTGTCAAAACGTCCATTCGGCCAAACGTCTTTATGCCAAACGTCCATTCGGCCAAACATCCGTATGCCAAACGTCCGTATGCTAAACGTCCGTATGCCAAACGTCCATTCGGCCAAACAACTCCATCACGTTTAAGAAGACAAGAAACATTTTACTACGCGCTACATTTTGGAATGAACGTGCTACATTCATGGCAATGATCCCCCATCGCATCTTCAAGTGATCATTACAAGCTGTCCATTTGGTTCAGGCACTTTTGAACTTTGATGTGAACGTTCAACATTTACATAGTTATTTACAAAAACTACTACTAGGTAGAGTAGTGAACTACGTCGGCCAAATCGCTAATTGCTGGTCCAACGTGCCGAAAAAAAAAACGTTATAGATTTACCCTCAAATTGGGTACGGTTCTTGAGTTCAAGAACTACAATTTGATCAATATCTTTATGTGTGAAATGCATGATTGTTTAACTCTGGTGCTTCGAAAAACAAAAGATGCTTTCCCACCGAATTACACTTTTTTCTTAGTTTGGTATGATGGCCAAGTTTGCCAATAATAAAAAAAGTGCATTGACTTTTAACAAAATTTCAACAATTTGTTACCTAACAATAAATAAATTGGTAATCCACCTGTATTACTAAAAGTCTCTTTTTTTAACATCCGTTCGAGAAAGAGCAAAGAATCAACTACGAAAACCTGTACCTTGAAATTACGAACACGACACAAATCTCTTTCAATGTTAGTTCTTCGAAAACTGCAAATCAATCACGGAGATCACAATCAGCGGCAGAAGAAACACTTCCTTACATGTTGATAATCTGTGTGAGTGGAATATGCATTATCCTTCATCGGTGCCATCTTCATACTATTTAGATACCTGTATTATCAAATGGTTTGTTTATGATTTCGGGAACAACCAATGTTTGCACTTATCAGGCCGTGATAGGTTTCCGAGAGCGTTTCAATAAAAATATCTGATATGACCATAAACCGTAAAATGCACCGTCGTATCAGCATAGGTGAACACAAGTCTGAAGCAATTCCCAGAATTTCCTTATCATAAAAGTGCTACTTTTCCCACTGTTGACCAACATATTGTACCAAGTAAGTACGTCAGTTGATAAGCGGCATCAGTAACTCTTTTTTTTTAGAAAGTACCACTTCTTGGTACCTGTATAGGATCCATGCAAGAGCCATATTTTGCCGAAATACATGTTCTAGGAAGTATCTTTCAACTGCCAATGCCCCTCCAAATTTTGCGGAAACCTATAGATAACTTGAATTGTATAACGAACACATTTCCCATCAATAGTGCTTAATTTGAAAGGGCATGAAACATGATTAAATAAGAGCGGTAGATCTATCAAGCCGATTGATATGAAACATTGTTGCCCGTAACGAAGAGGTTAAAAATGACATGATAAAGAACGTGTGAAGAATCTTATCTATGTGTCATGTACGCTTAAATCAAACTACCCAAAATAAGTTCGGGATCTTCCACGAAGGTGGCGAAATTTTCATCTTAGGAGTACGATTTTCTTTTCTATGCCGGGTGGCATTTCCAAATATGGTAGCGTTACGCTTTGAAAGGTATTTGAACGCTAATAACTCTCGTTTGACTGAAAAAAAAAAATCTTCATGCATACCATTCGATCAGAAATTTGAGCATTAATTTTAAAAAGGTTCCTCAAAAACAAGTAGCAAATGGTTCAAAATTGTCTTCTTGTTTTTATTTCATTGGGTTTCATTCCATGTTTAATACCAAAATGGCCACACCCCTCAGTTGCCAAATTAATTTTACTTTTTCGCCGGTATCTGTTTGTTTAGCTGAGGCCCGAACCCTTTCTTCATGCTGCATTTGTGTGAACTTTTTCTTCTCAGAAAGTGCTAGCATATTACACGAGGGACGAACCGAAACGATATCAGTGTTATATCGAATTCGTTTTTGAACCTGGGTTGGAAGTAGTTCCAACCTGCGATACCCGAACTAATTGTCAGTGCAAACCTCAATCTGATAGGAGTTACAAAAAAACACATAGACACTGACATTTGACATACAACACGCCAACCCAATTCAGATACCCGATCCAGTTTGGAACTCGATCAAAAACGAATTCGCTAAGATAGCTCAGCTCTCAGCTGATAGTTCGCCTGGCTCTTTGCCGATAAAATAGGTATAACTTTGTAAATAATGGGAGGGGAGGGATGTGGGTTTTTAGACCCCCTATATAAACTGAATACCGCGATCAAGGAAACGCCTAAATACGCCTCTCCACACCCAAATCTACTGCCACTTTCTATGAGAAATATTTCCGCCGCAATGGTTTACTTGTACCACACTTTCCCACCTTCTTACTTGCTACCTCCTAGCAAGCACTTTCTTCTCCTTGGTCTGCTATTTGTGTGGGAATCGGGGGGGGGGGGAACTTTCCTGTCTTCTCTGTGGGGCCCTCATACTTTGAAATTCACCCCCCTCTCTTTTTCCACTAGCATACGTGTCTAGGCTAACACTTATCTTTTCATTAAATGTGGCTTATCACGTCTTTTGTTACTATCGATCCATTTTTGCAGGATACAACTGGCTAAAACAAAAACTAGCAACGTTGGCGTGTTTTATTCTAGCTCCTTGAACCGATCGTTGGGAATTTTCTTTTCTTACAAATTTCAGCCAGTCATTGTGTGGAAAAACCAGTGGAGAAGTTAGTGTAAAGAACTCCTCCATGGTTTTTCCACCCAATCTTCGGTGGCATCTGGCGGTGAGAATTATTGAATTTATAGTATTTTTTATTTATATCGATTTTTTTTTAAATTATTTTTTATTGAATATTGAAACTATACTAACATATTTCCGGATGCCCATAGACCATTATTTCATCTTCTCGGATAGTCTCAGTTCTATTCAGGCCCTCGGGTCGATGAAAATAGTGAGGCACTCATCTTACCTTCACAGATAAAAAGAAACATTGAATTTTCTGCGTTATCTAATGCACATAAAGGGAATGCTAGATTTGTCAGAAAATAATGGGATATTTCATGTAAAGTTAAGTCGGATAACGCCTGAATCCTAGCCTGTTGTATGAAATACTGTGAACATTGTTATATAGCGCATGAAAGATTGCAAACAATTTCAGTGATTACGCCTCCTTTGGCTTAGAATTAAACGAAGGGAAATTTTACGCGCTTGTTAAAATTCATTATTTTTTTCTGTGTTCTTTCTAAAATAAGGGAGCAGATGTGTGCGTTGGTCAAAAGCACCTTTGCATGGGTCCCTTCACATTACTCAATTCCAGGCCATGAGAAGGCGGACTCTCTTGCAAAGGTGGGCGCACAAGAGGGCAAGATTTTGAAAGAAGAATTTAACATGATGATTTTTTCCCATTCGCCAGAGTTCTCTTCAAAGTTGGCAAAACGATTGAACAAGTAATTCTCTTGGGCGGTGGTTACATTCTATTATTCTAAATGTTTCAAAAATCGAGATGTAGGTCGCGGTTTCATTCGTGTGATGTCAAGACTTATGTCCAACCACTACTCGCTAGATCCACATCTCTACAGAATTAACCTCGTCGATAGCAACATATGTAGGTGCGGAACCGGTTATGATGACATCGATCACGCAGTTTGGCATTGCCCTGACAATGATGCCTTCAGAGCACGACTATTGGATACCCTAGTGGCCCGAGGTAGACAACCCTCCC